>PVHP010000264.1:0-171713 GCA_004024765.1 Zapus hudsonius
CTCTGTCTCCCCTCTCCCCTCTCCCCTCTCCCCTCTCCCCTCTCTCCTCTCTCCTCTCTCTCTCTGCAGGCTGTTAACCAGTGGCCCTTCTCCCCTTCCTCTATTGTCCATATTTCACCCTCTGACTTCCTCTCCTTTTTCCTCTGTCCCTTGTTGGTCACTGGGTGGCACCTAAGGTTTGTAGCACAAGTCAGCTTATTCTGTGGTTTGTTCCTGAGCTCACTGCCTGTGTTCTTAGTGTCACTCACATTTAAGCTAGAGCTGTGGTCCATCTACAGAGAACAGTAGGGGGTGTTTGCCCACTGGTTTCAGCGTTTCAGTCAGCATATCCAGTCTACATGCTGCTAGAACTGGACTGTACATTTTCAGGTTGTTTGATGTCATTTGTGTAGTTCGAAATGCAACACATAATATTTATGTCAGATTGTGTATTTTAAACTTTTTTTAGTGATGGGATTATAGGCATGCCCCAACATTCCTGACTTTACCTTCTTATTTTATGATGCCTTTCTAATGCTGGTTTATTCTTCTTAAAGAATGTTCATAAAGAGACCACCTACAAAATTTCTAGTAAGCCAGAATAGTATATTAGCTATGTGGGAAAAGGAAATGGTATGTAACCAAATATTACAACATGCTGTATGTGAGCTCAGGCGTAGCCACGTTAGAAGACTCCTCCTACAGAGGGTTGGCATTTATTTGGGATTTCCGTGACCTTCAAAGCATAAGAAGAGAGTGACAGGGACTGTTGTGACAGCATGTCACATGTTTCACATAGGATTGCCAGTGGTGATGTCATCTGTTAAGATGGTGAGCTCTTAACATAAGAGGGAATAATCTTTTCTTATTACACATTGTGGCTCATTCCTGGAAAGTTCAAGATAATTAAAACAATTTGAAGAAGACTTTGTTCCAATATATAAACTTGAATTAATTAAACTCAGGTAACATTTTGTGCTGCTATTTGTGTATGTGTGTATCTTCATAAGTATGTACCTATGTAGTACTGGGGATTGAACCCAGGGCTGGCCTGCTTTGTTTGTTTGCTTGTTTACTTATAAATGAATGTGTGTGTGTGTATGTACACTCATGAGAGAGGGAGGGAGGGAGGGAGGGAGGGAGGGAGGGAGAGAGAGAGAGAGAGAGAGAGAGAGAGAGAGAGAGAGAGAGAGAGAGAGAGAGAGAGCGAGCGCATACCAGGGCTTCTTAAACCTGCAACAAACTCCAGACACATGCACCATGCACCACTTTGTACATCTGCTTTATGTGGGTAGAACCGAGGCAGGCAGACTTTGCAAGCAAGTGCCTTTAAACATTGAGCAATCTTCCCAGCTCCTCTCTTATTTTTGAGGCGAGATCTCACTAAGTTGTCCAGGATGACCTTGAACTTATTTTGTAGCTTAGGGAAGCCTTGAACTTTTTAGGCCTCCAGACTTGGCCTCCTGGGTAGCTAGAATTACAGGCCTGGGCCACTAGGCCTGGTGGCTTTTTAAAAAATTTACATGAATACTAGGATTGTTAAAAGCGTATGGAACCTGGGATGATGGTCCTCCTTACAGTGTGGTTATTCCAGTACTCCTGCTCTGCTCTTTCAATCTCGTCACACTGCTGTATCCTTGTCACTACACACAAGATACATGTTATCTTAATTTTTCTAAAATAAAATTGATCCACAATGAGTAAATCTTTAAATTAGGATAATGTCCAACAGGTAGAGGAAAGGAGCGAGGAAATAATAGCACGTCATTTTAGTACAGTGTGGTGTTTTCCCAAAGTAAATGCTATGGGAGACTCTGAAGTGACATAGACTGCCTCTTGGTGTGTGAGGACCATGGAGTCCGCAGGACGGATGGGAGTGTGGCAGAGCCAGTTCAGAGCCCTGAGCAGGCCTAGGGTCCCTGGGACCTGCTGCAGAAAGCAGTCATTATGCGAAGTGGAAGCACACGGGATAACATCCCATGTCAGGCGCACAGAATTGTTTTTACACCAGGGCAGGTTACCCAAAAGTATAGAAATGGCCTAAACTTATACAGAAACTAGTAACAATAAAAGCTAGTAAGAATTCTTTTGAACTCTTAAATCTTTCTTTTTGCTTCTTGGTATTTTCTAAATTGTCTACAATAAACATGTAATGTATAGAAGATTTCAAAATATTATTTTAAAAAATGCACGTTCTAAAACATTACTGGTTCCAGCATCCAGCAGTAGGTTAGATGGGTACTTGGAATGTCTGCATTGCTTACTTGTCTCGCATGGTAGCTCTGTGCTCTTCAGAGTCTCTGAAGCAGCCAATTGCTGCTCTTTCTCCTTCTTACTATTTCTCCTGATTCAGCCTCGCCTGTACCTCTGGTAGGTCCTTTTGCACAGCCTCCCCCATCTTATAGAATCCTGTGGTGGGGTGGGAAGTGCAGGCCCTCCACTTCCTGACAACCAAGGAGATAATCCTTGCTCCTGGCTCTGCACTTCCCCCAAGGGTTCTTGTTCCCCTGGGTGCTTACTCCCCACTCTCTGCTGGTCTTCGTTCACTGAAGGAAGCTTTCTACTTTTTCTTTCACCCACCAGCCTGGGTCCTTCCTCTCTTCTGCCTTCCCATGGTATATGTACCCTGGTTTCCTCCCTTCCTGGCTTTTCCTATGTGTGCCATAGGTTCTTTCATCTCTCTTGTCATTAAAATATGCTTTCACTTCTCATAACAAACCAAACCAGCGCCATCTTCCTTGACCTAAACCATCAGCCCATTTGATTCTTTCTTCCTGTCTTCATTTCCCAGTACCCCTTGATTTTACACCATTATAGGCTTTTATTTCAACTACCATGCTGGAACTGCTCTTTTCATACAACTTTGTGCTTTTTTAAAATTAACAGATAAAATTGTATGTATTTACTATGTGTACCAGGGTGTTTTGAAGTATACATACATTGTGGAATGGCTGAATCCAGCTAATGGCCATGTGCACTGGTTGTGTTTGTGGTGGGAATACTTCCCACTCTCAGCTGTTTTCAGGAACACAGGCTATTTATTCTTAGCCAGAGTCACCATGTGGTACAGCCCATGTCCTTCTTCAACTCAGTCCTTCCGTGTCCTTTGACCCCAGCGTCTCCCCCACACTCCAGGCCTTGGTAACCACTGCTCTGGTCTGTATTGGGGTGCTCTCCCTCTTCAGACTCCACGTCGATGAGATCACATGGTTTGAGGGCTTTCCCTTCCTTCAGGGCTAGGCAGGCGTCATTCTTCCTGTCTTGAACCTGTCAGAGGCATTAGAGACACAGCAGAGACTGTCCTCTTCTCCTTCCAAGTTTCTCTCTTGCTTCCTGTCCCCTCTCCTGCTCTTTCTGACCTTGCTGGCCACTCCTCAGTTTCCTTTCTCCTTGACCTCCAAGTATTGACTGCGGCCATAGCTCAGCTTGGGAGTCTGTTCATTTTGTATCTACACTTTTCTGAGATGTTATTTGGGCTCAGGGCTCGTGACTTTCAGATACATCTCTGCAACTTGGACTCTACCCCTAGCCCTTCTGTATGTCCAGCTCCTACTCAGCAATATCTGACAGAGTTCTGAAGCTCAGTACATTCAACTCTGTACTCTGGACCCTCGCTCCTTCCTCCACAAACCTGTGCCATCTGTAACCTTCTTTTCCCCAAATAAATAATCTGTTCTTCCTAACAGAAGGTTTAGATTTTTCCTTGGTTCATCTCTCTGTTTCAATCCCATTCCACCCCTGAAATCCATTCAGGATGTGGATGTAGTCCTTAGTTCTCATGCCCTGTTCTGGACCAAGGCAGTTCCGTGGTCTCTTGCTGAGCCTTCTCTGACCTTGACTGTGGCACCTCAGCCCGTCTTCCCTGCTGCCCTCTGCAGCACTCCGCTCTCCTCTCTGACCATGGCTGGGACCCTGTGTTTGTTAGGCTTATGTCGGCTGTGCCTTCCCTCCCCACCAGGAATCAGCTTCTGGAGAGAAGGCTCGGCTTTGTCTCTGCTGTGAGAGGTCATGCCTAGCACAGAGAAGCACCCAGCAAACCTTTTGACTGTGGTTGCCGGTATGATCACTCAAAGTATCTTTGATTTGCTGGCATAGAGCCAGCCAGCTTTTTACAGTGTGAACGAAGATATACCTTTGCTGGTGGATATTACGTTAGCATCTTTTTTTTTTTTTGAGGCAGGCTCTCTCTCGAGCCCAGGCTGACCTGGAATTCACTATGTAGTCTCAGGTTGGCCTTGAACTCATGGCATTTCTCCTACCTCTGCCTCCCCAGCACTGGATTAAAGGTGTGTGCCACCACATCTGACCCACAATAGCATCTTTGTTGAAGGCAGTTCTAGCTGGCTCCTTCCCACATATCCGTGTGCACACAGTGGGCCAGCAGGTTCTCCTCTGCATCAGACACCCAAATGGAGTTTTAAAGACTTGGAGTATCTGTCTTGATTCCTCTCCAGAAGGTTTTTAACAAACTGGAATTCCTCCTGCCCCACCAACACACACGCACAAGCAATGCAGACGCACACACACGTGCATATACACACACCCCAATCCCTTGTGTACTAAACTACATATTTTCCAATGGCTCTCACTTGGTTATGTTTGACTTTCAGTACTTCTTCAGACATAAAGCCAGATGCACAAAGCAGGCACATGCATCTGGAGTTCCTTTGCAACATCAAGAGACCCTGGCTGGCCCATGCTTGTGCGCCTCTCCTCCTTTCTCAAATAATGTTTCTTTCTTTCTTTCTTTCTTTCTTTCTTTCTTTCTTTCTTTCTTTCTTTCTTTCTTTCTTTCTTTCTTTCTTTCTTTCTTTCTTTCTTTCTTTCTTTCTTTCTTTCTTTCTTTCTTTCTTTCTTTCTTTCTTTCTTTTTTTTTAAGATAGGGTCTCTCCTTGGCCTAGAGCACACCAAGTAAGCCAGACTGGATGCCAGTAAGCCCCCAGGGATCCCTGTCTCTGCCTCCCTAGTGCTGAGGTTACAGGTGCCCACCACCAACCACAAAGGACATTTTTACATGGGTGCTGGGGATTGAATTTATGTCTTTAGGTTGCTGTAAGGCAGACATTTTACCAACTGAGTCACCACAGGCTTTAATCTACCTGTCATCTTCCTTTCCTTTCCTTCCCTCCCTCCCTCTTATCTGTCTTTCTAATCCATATCAATCATCTAGCTACTTACCTGTATCTACCTGTTTTTGTTTCTGGTGTATGTGTAGTGGTGTACTGTGCTGTGTGATGTGATGTGATAGAATGGCATGTGTGTAGGTAGTGCACACATGCGTGTGTTCAGATGCTCCTGTGCATGGAGGCCAGAGGAGAATTCTGGTTTCCTTCTCTCATCCCTCTGATTTTGAGGTTGAATCTCCCGTTCAGTCTAGAGCTGTCTACTCAGCAACCCCCATGATTCTCCAGTTGTGATCCCCACTGCTGGACCGCCATTACAGAGGTGTGTGGCCATGCCCAGCTGTGTGTGTGGGTGCTCAGGTGAGTCAGCATTTGCTGCCTGCAAAGCAAGCACTTTCAACTGCTGAGCCATCTCCCCAGACGTCAAGTTTCTTACAAACAAAGTACTAGTTTAGCTGTTATCTTTAACAGGGAGCGGCTTGGTAGTTAACCATGCAGAAGCCAAGATGGTGTAGGCAGAAGTGCTTCAGCCTCAATATACTTCTTAAAATCAAAATCTACCATTTCTTTTTGACTTCTTTGTGATCAGCAGTTTTCAGCACTGGATTGACGGTATCTGAAATGGACCTTTTATTTTGAAATGAAGGAAATAACACCAGATCATGAGGGGAAAACGTCTTAGAATTCTTTGGTATTAGCTATCCAACATAATCAGCACACCGGTGGAATCTTGTAGTGTTTGACTTAGAAAGAGGACTTCCTCACATGTCATAATTCTGTGAAATATATTTCTCAGTTAAAATGCTAGCTCCTGTCATTGAAGAACTCGGAGGTCACAAGAAGCCGTGTCTGCGATCCAAGTGTGGTGTGAGCACTCTGGCTCCTTAAGCTGTTCCAGTCTGTTCTTACTGTGTGACGGAGCCTAAGTTTCGTGTCACTCCTTCAGCTGGAGAATCGCCCCAGGAGGCCTGGGTTATGTCACTGACATGCTTGTTGCATTTGTGTTATTTATTGTAAAAGTAAAGACAGAGTCATAGTTCACTGTCTTCCATCGTTTAGCCTTTAGATATTCACAAAGGGATCTATTAATTTGGTATTAACTATTGGAATGTGGGTCCAAGTTCATCCCTTCATGGTTTAAACATGGCTGCTCGTGAACTGTGGGCTATGTTTACATTTTCAATCTCCTTTCCTCTTGCAGTTGTTTTAGGCTTTGAACCCTACAGCCTAGGCTGGTCTCAAACTCACAGCAATCCTCCTGCTGCAGCCTCTGGAGTGCTGGCTGGGATTACAAGCCTTTGTGTGACTGTGTATGATTTTTTATAATATGTGTGCACATGTGTAATTGAAGCATGATTTTTTGAGTCAGGGTCTCTCATTGGCTGGAGCCCACCAGTTAGGCTAGGATAGCTGGCTAGGAAGGCCCAGGGATCCTCTGTCTGTAAGTGGATCAGAGATGAAAGGTACACACCACCTCCACCAGCTTTTCCGTGGATTCTGTGTGTTGGACTCAGGCCCTCAGGCTGGTCTATCAATCATCTCCTCTACCTACACGCGTGACTTCAAATGGGAAACTTTCATCACTGAGAACTTAATTGATTTGGTTATAGTGATAATCATTTTCATGTTTAACATTTTAGTAATATTTTTTCTAATACCAGAATCAAAGGGAAATCAAACTCGGAAGTGAGGAATTGCACACTTGTGACCTTTGGAATTCTGAATGTATTTTCCAGCAGGGAGGGAGGAGAATGGGTGGGCTCCTTCTGGAGTCCTGGAGCTGGCCTGGGCTCGGAGAGTCTCCTCACCCTCCATAGCAGGCCTGCTTAGAAAGACGGGAGGCACACCACCAGGCCAGGCCTATCTGCCATGGAGGCTGCAGAGGAAACACTCCCATCATCTAAGGGCTGAAGAAAACCTCAGACCCACTGTGAGCAGGACTTCATTAGCTAAATTCCAGTTAGCTCTAAGGGGAGGTGAGCCCTTCGCCCACACTCTCCCCTCGCCCCTCTGCCCTCCCCTCCATCTCATTGCTGGAAGAAAAGCATTCAGTGAGTGGACCCAGACATTCTGCACTTGGTTAGACCTGCTTCCTGGTCCCGGTCCCCAGTCCCAGCGAGTGTCTGGAGCAGGATACCTTTCTGCTCCAAACCAGGATGACATGCACAGCCCGTGCTCCCCTCAGTGTGCTTCCATCGCTTCCAGCTCCCTCAGGCCCACAGCCTTCTGCTGCAGACCTCTCTGATCCTCTTTCCCCATTGAATCCTTGAACAAGCTAGGTGCTCTGCTTTCTCTTAGAGAGGAGGTCTCACTCGAGCTCTAACCCTTGTCTTCTCCTCATACTCTCTTAGACGAAAACTACAGCGAGGAAAAAGAATTAATTTCAAGAGATCAAATGATCCATTTTAACATCTTTTAAAAAGTGATAAATTATATTATGCTCATGGTAAAAGTACGTAACAGAATGTTTTGTGTCTTGCATTTCAAAAGCTTTACTGGTACGATGCAAAATGGCTTTCTCTTCTCATCTGCTGTTTCTTCTGGTACTTTCCCAACCTCTTGCTCTCGCTCTGTCTCCTTTGAATCTTTGACTCCATCAGCATATTGCAGCTTTCACAAGTGACCGCACGGTTTTAGAGACGAGCTGGGAAGTCAGGCTGGCACGTCTTTGTCCTTGGCAAACACAGACTCACCTGTTTGCACAGCCCAGCAGGCTGCTTGCTCTCGGGCCGCTGAAGTCCCCCATGCTGTTCCTTTAATTAAAGTGCATGCGTGATCATACAAGGTGGCCCACGCGGATAACTGTTCCTTGTTCCTCCAGCATATTTAAACCAGGCACTAACAGTGTATTTGAAAGTTCTTTTTTTTTTTTTTTTTTTTGGTTTTTTGAGGTAGGGTCTCGCTCTAGTTCAGGCTGACCTGGAATTCACTGTGTAGTCTCAGGCTGACCTTGAACTCACGGCAATCCTCCTACCTCTGCCTCCCAAGTGCTGGGGTTAAAGGCGTGCGCCACCATGCCCGGCTTTGAAAGTTCTTTAGTCAGTATGTTTGAGAAGTCATTAGTAATTTTATTTTAGTTATTTATTAAAAATTGTGTTGAATGCAGTTATTTGTAACTAATCTGGTTTTACAGATCTCGGTGAAATGACAGTGCCAGCTCTGGTGAATCCATTGTTGGTATCATCTCGGTTCTTTTCTTTTGCAACTTTTTTTTTTCTGTCTTTGGAAATCTGATAAAAGCTCTTTGTCTCCCTCCCCCCAATTATGCATCCTATGAAGTTCACTTTCTTTCCAGGGGCATTTTCAGTGTCCTTCAATGAAAGTTGCAGTCCTATCTGGGTGGAGGAGTTGCCCTTGCTTTCCTGCTGTGGGCTCCAGGTCTCTGCTCCTGTACTGGAGTAGTGCTTCTTGGTTGGAAGAAGGGACTTGGATCACTGCAGGGAAAGTTAGCACTCTGAGGGCATGGGAAAGCCAGGCTGGTGCACTTCCTTTCAGAACAGCAAGAATCTTTCGAAGTGGCTACTGCATTTGTTGTGACCTGTATGGCCACAGATAGATTGGTCTGGTGGAAGAGTCCCGGTCATGACATGGTCCCATTCTGCACTGTCCATGCTAATGCCTCAACCCCCGCATCGAAGGAGCCTCTCCATCAGGATAGTTTTATAAAACACTCTTTTAGAACTGAAGAGATGGCTCAGCTATTTAAGGCACTTTATTTGCAAAGTATGCTGGCCCACGTTCGATTCTCTGGTGCCCATGTAAAGCCAGATGCACAAAGTGTCGCACGTGTCTGGAGTTCTTTTATAGTGGCTAGAGGTCCTGGTGCACCCATTCTCACCCCCTTCTTACAATATATGAAAAACTTTTATCTTCTGACAAAATGCTGGTGTTGAAGCATTTATTTTTTAAAAAATGAAAAAAGCTTCTAGCATATTTAAGAAAAGCAAAAATACTATTCTATATTTAAACGGCATATCTGAAAATTTACAAGCAAACCCCAGGAGTGTGTCACAGAGTGAGACTCCTGGACTCTGACCTTTGTTGGGATCTGTAGCTATTGAGTAGGGCCTGAAATCCATCCTTCCTTGGGTCACAGCCTAGGAGAGGCCTGGGAGAAAGACTGGCTTTGATCCAGTCTCAGTTCCACCGCTAACCAGTGCCTCAGCGAAGTAGTCAAGGAGGCCTCTGTGTCTTCAGATTCAGTCACCACAGCAGAACTACTCAGAGGACTTCATGGCTTCTGTACTCTCCCTTCTCATTCTCACCTGCTTGTGTAGCATTGGTACTAGTCAGCATGGCTGGTCTAGACACTCTAAAGCACACGTGACAGATGCCAGGCCATTTGTGTCATGGAGAGAGAGAGAGTATTGGTGTGTTATCGCATCCACAGCAGGTGGGTCTGCAGGCAGCACTCCTGTGGAGGAGTGTTCAGGAGCTTGCTGAGCACACCTGGCGAGCAAGAGGGCGTGTGCATGTGAACTGCTGCCTCTCAGCCACCATCAGCATAGTGGCCGCTGGATCAAGTCTGCTGGCTGAATTAACGTTTTGATTGTCACCCTCATTGTGTTTGTAAAGAATGTAACATTAACTGGCCATGAGCCTGTGCCCAGTGCTGTTGCCACCCGTGGACAGTGTTCCCTGGTTGTTCCAGCAGCACGTGGAGGGTTTCCTGTGTGAGGAGGAAGCATGCCCTATCTTAGCTCAACCCACGAGGAAGGGCAAGCTGTGGAGAGCTTAGCTTCTTGAATGCCGTGTGTGTAGATTTTAAGTTATTCCTTTTTCATATGTTACTTTCCCTAACAGTGATCACTGACTTATTTAGCTTTGCAAGTCTTAAAACATTCATTATTCAAAATCTTACTTTAATCCTTATTAGCTCCTGAGGTCCTCTTTGATATTGTAGGAAATGTGATTTTAGGAACACATGATTTTCCTTCTCACTCTCATCTACTGGTGGTTTAGGGAATGTGGTTTTTATTATTATTAATTAGCACAGTTAACTTTGTATGTGTTTGTATGTGCTTGTATGATGCACATGTTTGCATGCTATGATGTGCATGTGGAGGTCAGAGAAGCTCAGATGTTGGTCCTTACCTTCTGCCTTGTTTGAAGCAGGGTGTGCACCAGACTAAGGGGCCCATGAGCTTCCAGGATGGGATTCTCCTGTCTCCACCTCCCTCCTTGAGTAGAAGTTCTGGGGTTACAGACACTTGTCCTGGCTCAAGGGGCCAGGCTTGCACAGCAGCACTTCTACCCTTTGAACCATCTCCTCAGCCCAGAAGAGTTCTCATGAAAATGAAATCCATGTTTGTTTTTTTTCTAAGCCTTGAATTCTGACACTGAGCCCAGGATTCCTTGGTGACCTGAGGAGAGCCAGCTCTGTTCTTTCTTCTCTGTTCTCTCTGAGATTACCCCTCACTGCAGCTGTAAAGGCTGCTCGCTGTCTCCCTCCCTCCCTCCCTCCCTCCCTCCCATCCTCCCTCCTTTCTTCCCTCCCTTCCTCCCTCCTTTCTTCCCTCCCTTCCTCCCTTCTTCCCTCCCTTCCATGGAGTACTCTGGTGCCACAGCTATAATCATATGTCTCTTAATCCTCATTCCTCCCCTTCCCTTTTTTTCCCTCTCTGGAATTGAACCCAGGGCCTTGACATGCTAAACATACCCTCTACCCACTCCTCCTCTACTGTTGTGAAGAAAATCCCATCCACGGTAATTAATGGGGAAATCCTTCAGTGTGTACCTTTGGAAGATGAAAGACTTTTAAAAGAAACACAATTCAGTTAATCACATGCAAAGTATAATTTATTCTTTCCAGTTACCTAGAAGTACCAATTTCTAGTATTCTCGTCAATGGAAGAAGTGTTTTTGTTTAATTTAGATTACAGCTCAGGGTAGCTTGAATTGAGATTCAAATAAAACCAGTCTTTGGTTAATTTCTTCAGATTTCTTCATGTAGGGTATTTCTATCCGTTTTCTTTTACCCCTCGCTTCCTCCTTTTATTTTATTGCCATTTATTTGTTGAAGAAACCAAGTCATAGCCTGGGATATGTAGGTTGCTCCATTTTGCTTTAATTTGTTCAGTGACCTATATTTTATTATTTTTAAAAATTATTTATTCATTGATTAATTAATTTAAGAGCGAGAGAATGAATGAGAATGGGCTTGGGCGTGCCAGCCCCTCTCGCTGCTACAGACAAGCTCCAGACTCATGTGCTGCACCAATTTGTGAGTCTGGCTTTGTGTGGGTGCTGGGGACTTGAACTTGGGCTGCCAGGCTTTGCAAGCAAAGCACCCGAGCCATCTCCCCAGCCCTATTTTATTATTTTTAAATTGGCAGTCTGATCATAGGCTTGGATGGATTATTTACCCTCCTCTCCCCCACACACACACTGTTGGATTGCTGCTCTGTTGGGAGGCACAGAATGTCTACCCCCACCCCCTTCAGGCATCATTGTTGCTACAGTCTTTCTCCTTCCTCTTAATTTCCAGGGTTTTTTTAGGGCTTTCTTTTTCAGACATCCTTTTGCCAGTAACAAATAGCAACAATGTTCCGTCGCACATTGCTACCAGGCGGCCTAGCTGCTAACATGATGTGTGTTCTTGGATGTGAGCCTACTTTGTATTCAGTTCTGGGTTTGTCCTCATTCATATGTTTTGGTGTTGGGTTGCTCGGAGAAGCCATTCTGCCAGTGTTGGGCCCTAGGAGCCCTAGGAGCCCTAGGGGTCAACATGGGGGGAGGGGCTGAAACCCCACAGAACCTATTCTATGAGAAGCCCCTTCTAAGGTGGCTTGAGGTGTTGTCTGTGAGGGTCCTGGAGCCCTGGATTCTGAGGACAGACAGAGTGTCCTTAGGAGCAGCCCAGGAGACTTTGAAGTTCAGAGGTAAAAGGAGCCCATGAGGCCTGGCAGCAGGGGTGTCCAGGACTGGTAAGAGGTGACCCTGAGCACATGTAGTGTGGCCTGAGGAGGCTGAGGGCTTAAAGGTTTCTTCTGCACCCACCAAAGATGGGTGCTGGACTTGGTTGTGTAGGTGCCAAAAGTTTTTGGAGTAGTTGTGTCTGAGGCTAAGCAAGGCAGCCCATAGTCCAGTGCTGGCTGTGCTGGGCACTCCCTGGGCCTGGGCACAGAGGAGGTAATAGGTGTGGGGGCAGCTTAAGAAGTCACCTTTGGGAGGTAGGCCTGAGAAAGAGCAGTTGGGGATTAGGAGAGTGATGTGTGGCCATGTCCACGAAGGTCCTGATGATGCCAGCTTTGCGGTTAAAAGACATGAGAGACAGAACAGTCTGTGAGCAGTGTGGAGTCCACCTGGAAAAGGATATGAGCATCGTGCTGTCCCAGGACAGTCCAGTGACTTAATAACTCTCCGAGGCTAATGAGAGGCGGGGAAGCATGGTCTTGCATTTACATGGTGAAAGGAAATTTTAATATATATATATATATATATATATATATATATATATATATATATATATATATTTACTTGTGATATTGGATTGGGTGTTTTGAATGTGTTCAACATATAATGTCTTGAAAGTTGATAATTTTTAAAAGTAGAATTTTGCGATATGTGAAAGGCTAGGCTGATAGCAGAAATAGTTAAATTATACTGCATCATTTACTATGTAGTAGTGTTTGCAGTGTGCAGTCATTGGTAAAGCACTTGTAGGAATGAAGATATGACCATCGCTTTGAGACACTAACACAGTGGCCACACATTAGCTGAGCAAATAACTTGAGATTTTTATTGCAGCATAGGAAAAAAAAAAACTACGAGAGAATAAAGGATCTGTCTTATGAAGTGGCACCTGTCACAAAAGCCTCCTTTTGGAAATGCTTGTTGTCCTTGCTGATATTCCATAAGGGTTTTCTGAGATGCCAGGAGAGTGCTGTCCTCTGGGAAAGGATATTTTAAATTTCTTTATCTACAGGCACATTAAGTGTCTTGGGTGGAGGGCTGATTGCCCAGGTCCCGCCATGCTGCTGCTTCCCTAGTGAAAATGCCTGACACTTCAAGACCCCTTCTGTTTTCCCATCGGTAGTGAACACTGGGGAGAGGGTTTTCAGGGCAGTGAGAGCAAGGCAGCCAGCGTGAGGTCATTCTTCCTGGATGATGGTGCATTCCACGAGGTACACCCATCTTTCTTCTGGGCCCTGAACTCTTACCAGGGGCCCCTTGGCTTTCTGTTTCCACCCCCTGCCTGCTGATCCCTCATTGCCCTGCTGTGGGTGGAGGAGGTTCCCCACCCGTGCCATGGCTTTACCTCTTTATGATGTGTCAGATATTGCCGAACTAACAGAGGGCGTATTCCAGAACAGTGTCTGTTGAGTTTAAACTGACACTTCCTTTGTTAAGAGCACTCACTCAGGTAGCTGTCAAAATGTTCAATGTGGGGCTGGAGAGATAGATCAGAGATTGAAGGTGCTTGCTTGCCAAGTCTGATGGCCTGGGTTTGGTTCTCCAGTGCCCACCTAAGCCAGGTGCGTAGAGTGGCAAATGTGTCTCGAGTTCCTTTGCAGTGGGAAGAGGCCCTGGAGTGACCATTCTCTCTCTCTCTCTCTCTCTCTCTCTCTCTCTCTCTCTCTCTCTCTCTCTCTCTCTCTCTCTCTCTCAGAAATAAAATACTTCTTAGCAATATGCAATTATACCTGTGAAGTAATGTGTGGTAGGAAAAGTTCATATGAAAATATATGTATGAGGGTGTTTGCTGTAATGCTCTGTGAGGTCAACAGCAGTAGAGGAATGGCTAAATGAATTGGCACCTACAAATAACGGAATCCTGAATAGCCATGAAAACAAAGAGATGATGGATGATTAAAGGATTGAAAAACTAGGTTATATACAGAAAATGTTCTCTAGTTGTGTAAGAGGAAAATGTAAATTCACATTTAAAAAAAAAAGTCATAGCTCTTTAAAAGAATGCATATTGTGACAAGACCACAGTGCCCAAGAACCTCACCCGAGAATGTGGTCGCCTGCAAGCTTAAGGGCCATGGGCCCTGGTCAGAAATAAAAGGGAAGCTGACACACAGTATGGAAAGGGCTCATTGTTGCAGAAACTTTGACAGGTGTTTTGACAAATGGAGCCCAAGTTACCGATGGTTCCTTTGATGGGTGCTCTACCATAGTACCAAGCCTGGTCAGGAGGGGTGGGTTAGTGGCCCACTTTGATAAAGAAGAGCACCCCACTTCTGACTCGTCACAGAAAGAAAGAGCCCATGGCCCTTAAGCTTGCAGGTGACCACATTCCCAGGCGAGGTTCTTGGGCACTGTGATCTTGTCACAGTATGCGTTCTTTTAAAGAGCTAGGACTACTTTCTTGTTGATGTAATTCAGTAAGTGTGTGTGTATATGTGTGTGTGTAAGTGTGTATGTGTGTGTATGCGTGTGTGTACACTAGTTTAAGTGAAGCTGGCAGTGTTTCAAATAGGAACTTGCACTTATTTATTTTTAATGAAATGCAATACTGAGTACGTTTATTTTCTGACACTGAGTTCACCCTTTTATTGTTTATTAATTATGTTTATTTACTGGAGATGAAAATAAGCACATGCCACGGAGTGCTGGCCCAGAACTCACCAATCCTCCTGCCTCAGCTGCCAGTGCTAAGATCACACGCCCAACTTGTGTCTTAAGTAGTCAGACGTTTAGGACTGTGCCCCCTCTGCCCTCTCCCCTGAGTCAACCTGCTCAAGCAGCAAGGGAGGCAGACCAACTCCTCTTTTTAGCTAATCTCCCTAAATTTGATTTTGGTTTTATTTCCAACTGTATTTAATAATTGAAAACTTCTACGGTGAGGGATAGTATTTAAAATATTGGTGGGGTCTTGGACTTTAAGTCGTTCAAAAGGAAATATGACATAGCATTTTCTTGTTGCTTTCAGTTAGGTGTCTTTTTTAGGGGTGTACCTAAGGTGAGGTGAGTGTCCTCTGTAGTTGTCACACCCTCTCATGTAGTTGTGAAAAGACAAAGCAGTATGAGGGCTGCCTGGGACCCTTCACTGCTTCCTGACTCAAGTTCAGTTCACTAGAGAAGGGCCTGGCCTCTGGCACACTGCAGGCCGCCCTGCACCTTTGTGCTGCTTCTGCAATATGGTGAAGGCCCCTGAATGGAGGCTTTGTGCCCACTCAGTTGGGAAACCCTGGGTGTTATCTCAGGGAACTGCAAGGCATGCCACCAGATGCCCAGGTGCTCTGACAGGTGGAGACCTAGGATCTGGAGGAAGTGATTTGTGGGAGAGCAGGATCTGGTTGGGGGTGATCCAGCCCTGCTTTTTTTCCTTCTCAGGCCAAACTGCTGCCTCTGCCAGCAAGCAGATTGAAGGTCCTCCCTTCTATGTACCCCCCACACACAGGTGTTCTCCCACCCTGCCATGCTGTACTCACCAAGTCAAAACCCAGACACCTGTGTCCAAGTTAGCCACGAAATACCATCTGAACGGGCCTTTTATACTAAGATTAGAGCTTCTCTACATCATTTTTAATTCTTAAGAAGTTTTGGTGGAGATTTCTTTAAAGGGAATGTGAACTAACTGGGGTGTTGGTGTTTGCCTTTATTTTGGAGCCTGTTGAAAGACACTTTGCACCAACCTTTGGCTAGTGCTGGCTGGTTAAATCCAGTTTGTGCAGCTTGTGGACTTTGTAGTACCAGCTCTTGGCATAAGAAGTCATGTAATTTTAAGTGTCTACTGTGAAAATGGGTGGGGCAGCAGAGGTCTTTTTATTACAGAGTTTTGCTAACAAGCATTACTTTTCCAAGCATTATTTATGTGTTTAATAGAAGTAGAACTCGTATATGATGTTTCTTAAATGTCAACATCTCTCTGAACTGACAGGGAACGAGAAGAAATTTTATTTTAAGGCCGTGTTTTCCATTCTTTCTCCTCTCCAATTAGAAACTGGTTCTTCAACTTTCAGTGCCAACTGAGACGTGCCTTCCCGCCCTGGTCTGCTCATTGCTCAGGTGTTAGTAGGTAGCAATACGAGTAGATGAGCATACACGAGGTTTGCAGGACCTGTGATGTGGTGGGGTATTGGGATTGCAGACTTTTACTTCTGCATAATTCTGGGCCATGCATGCCCGAAAAAGTTCCCCAGGATGCCAGAAGCCCACATGAAGGCTGAGCTGCTCATCTCCTTGCAGGGTTTTAGGAGTAACGTGTCCCCCATGGTTATGTTCTGCAATGCAGGTCTCTGACGACTATGCCACACGAGCTTACAGATTTCTGTACATGAGTGCTCAGTGGTGTTATAGAAACTCTAGGATACTCTGAGCTTAGCCGGTTTTGTGGATAATTGAGAGGCCTTATTAAGTAAGGTTCAGTTGACAATAACATTTTCATGAAATATTTTTACAAATTAACATAAAGAAAATTGGACTGACATCAGAATTAAGCAAAGCAAGCAGGTGTAATGGTTCACCCCTATAATCCCAGCACTTTGGAACTCGGGAGGGTGAGGCAGGAGTGTCACCAAGAATGCAAGATTGGGCTACAAGTAAGACCTTCAGCACCCCTTCGTCCCCCACCACAAAAAGAATGAAGGAATATGGTGAGATTTAGTTTTGGTTTGCTCTGGTTTAAAAGATGGTTTGGCTGACAGCTCACCTTCCCAAATGATATCAATTTGTCTTCCTGTAAAACTCACAATATTTAACCTGTGCAGTCTCATTGTAAATGTTCAGTTAGACTTAATTCTGCTGGATTCACTACTGTCCCCCTTTTGATATCAAGTGTTAAAAGAAATGATAGCTGTCACATTTAAATGTTAGCTGAAATATCACATCAGTTGCTACTGTATGGTAAGCTTTTGTTTCATTTTGGTTATTGATAAAGTTGACCCCAGAGATACTGATGAAGAAATGTGTCTTTGTGTTTGTTCAGGACATGTCTCAGGAAGGCTATGGAACTAGATCTCAACCTCCTCTGGCTCCAGGAAAACCCAACCATGAAGACTTGAATTTAATTCAACAGGAAAGACCGTCAAGTTTACCAGTAAGACATTACTGTGCTGATTAGGAAATGTGCTGACTTAAAGCTTTTTGAAAGAATGGCTGTTTTTGTTTTCACTATTTTATATTTATTCACAGGAGAGAAGTTTCTAATTTTCAGATTTATTTGACTTTTTTTTTTTTAAATGAGCTTGGCTCTTAAAAGCCTGGTCATTCTGGTTAAGTCTGTTTCATGTGTAGTTATTTCTTGCAGAAAGACTTACCTGGCTGGTTGTCTTGTGTGAGGCAGGGGTTGCTGTTGTGCAATTGAAATTTTCTTAGCTTGTTGCTTTTTGGAAGAGATACAGAACAAGAGTGTCTGTGTCAGAGGTGAGACTTCAGAGAAACTCCAGCTGTGCAAAGATATAAATGAGGAGCTGATGCATCTGATTGAAACTTGATTGATCCGGGACTTTGTGTGATGAGAGGTGACCCAAAAGAAAGTAATTTAGTTTAAAATTTGACAAAATAGCATCTACAAGTATTTGCATCAGCAACTAGTATATGGTGGTTGGCATATATACATGTTTATAATATATATGAAACATATATATGGGTAGATAGACTAATGAATATCAGTAGTGGCTTGGTATAGGGTATCATGGTGATGCCTGACTTAATGTGTATTTACTTTGCCTTTGAGTAGAAAACCCAATTTAATGAAGTTGTATTAACTAAAAGAATCAATCTGTACAAATATTTTTACATTTATTTTCTTATTAGGATATTTTGACTTTATTGTTACAGCTTAATTTCTATGAGGGTTGATTTAAAACTGGAGTTCAGGATAGCCATGGTTTTAACCTGTGTTTCAGGTATGTTTGCACTAAGGAAAATTCATTATGTTCCTTTAAAATATAGCAGACTAGGTATTTGTAGTGAATGGTATGAATGGTGTGTGAATGCATACCACACTCATTTTAAGTTACCTTTGTAGCCTTAGATGAGAAGGTAAGTGACCACTATAAAATGTAACCTATCTTTGAATCTACTGTGCACATGTTTGAAACCCTAATTTTTATGGATTTTATTTCTGTAGTGAGAGAATATGAAATCTTATGACTTTTTGCACAAGTTGTTTTGACCCATTTATTAACTAGTTACTTGGTTTTTGGAGGAATGAAGAAGGTAATTCTGGCGTGGAGAGCATGTTGAGTGTGTGTGACATACATGCATACTGTTAATGCATTCGCAACAGTTGCTGAGCACACAGAAGGTGGCTTATGGTTATGAAATGCATGTTGGCTCACAGGAAGCAGGTGGACAGTGGGCTCCCTTGTTTCTCACCAGAGTCTTTAGCGCTCTGTAGCCTGACTTTGTAGGCCTGTCAGTGGTGCTGGTTGATGCTGTGAAGCAGGTTGGAAATTTGTCATGCATTGACACCAGTTTTACACACAGCTGTAAGAGTGGTTGGTGGTGGGTACTGGTTTCTTCATACCCATTTGAGAACTTCAGTGTCATTCACTGGTGCCCGGTTCTCGCCACGCCCAGAGATCAGATGGCTGGTTCAGATGCAGCTAATTCTACAGCATAACAGGGGATAGTGGAGCCTTCTGAATTATTCTGTTTATATTTTATTATACATATGCCGTGCAATGACTTATTTTCTTCTTAATGAGTACCTTTCCTACTTCCAAAGGCTATGCAGGGTTACTCATAGCTTAAATATTCTCCCAAAGCTGTTTTTAAAAATCCAGAAGGAAATACTTGAACTGGCTTTTTTTTTTTTTTTTTTTTTGGGAGCTCACAGGTAAAAAGGAGGCTCATAGACTCAAGAGTACTTATGTCACATTTCTGTAATCTTCTTTTGAAAGAGAGTAAAGCTTCCAGATTCTATGGTAGCATATAGTATGTATATTATACAAAGCTCATATGTCTGAACTCTAATCTGTCAGGGTGGAAATTGGCTTTATTTAAATGAAGTTTAGCATAGCATTTTTCTTCAGCAGGGCTTTGCATGTGTAAACCATTTTGATACGGAGTTTACAAATGTGTTTATGTTGATGCTTCATAAGTTGTATATAATTAAGTAATTATGGCTTCAGGAGACACTGGTGCTGTTCAGTTATGACTTTAATGTCATCTAGTTGTGCAGAGCTTTTATTAAATGTTCTACTTCCCTGACTTGGCTAGGCTGATATTTTAGGGACTATGACATTGTTAATCACGCCTGCATTTGCTATGGAGTCTTGTAGGTTTCCCCTGAGGTTATACTTTTCAGGTGCCAGCGACGTTAATTTTGTCTTCTTGAGTAAAGTTCAGGATAATTCCAAAATATTTGTATCTCGAGTTTTGGAAGTTAGAACTAAATCATTTTGTAAGTCTTCATTGAACTTTTAAAAAACTGTAGTGTAGTAATTCTAATGTATACTTGTTAACTCTGTCCTTTATATAAGTGACTATGAAACAGATATGCTTCTTAAAAAGTCATTTCTTAATCTTTTTTTGCCCATATTGAGATGGATTTTGTTTCTTTCTGTGACACATTGTTTTTTCTTAGATGTCTGTTGTGCAGTTATGAACTTTCCATGAGAAATCAAGATTTTCTCTTATTCTTCAGCTACACCCACAATGTAACCTCTTAATCAGAACCCGCTTTTCTTGACTCCTAGGTCATTACAGTCTTGTGATCTTCAGTGGCGGATGCACTTAGGTTTTCTAGCTGACGGAAGGACTAATAAATTAATACTTGTTCTCTTGTCGGGGGCCGTGACCAGGAATATTTACTTTGTACTTAGGAGGCTTTCACCTAAGCTCTGAGCAAATCTCCTTTTATCGCTCACTTATTCCTTTACTTCTTAGCCACGTGACTCTGTCACTGCTGAGGCACATTGGTTTGTATATTCTTGGCATTTCCATTATTGATAAATCTTAACATGCAACATAGACATTAGCTTGAAGCCCTCTGTCCCGTTAGGACAGTGTCACTTAGGATTTCAGTGTATTTTTCAGCCTGTAATATTGATAGTATATGAAGCAAGAATTTAAATAAAAGACTGGACGATCTAAAAAACCCTGTAGCTGATTCGCTGTCTTCTTTCACAAACCTTGGGTTTATCTCAATTTACAGTCTTAACCTAACCCCCAAATGTGATGAATACACTTTTGGTCATCTATTGGGTCATTTACTATTCATCCTCTTTCTAAAAAATATTTTTCTTTATTTATTTGCACAGAGGAAAGAGAGAGAGGGGGAGAGAGGGAGAAGAGAAGAGAGAGAAAAGAGAGAATGGGCCTCTTAGGTCCCCAAGCCTCTACTTATTACAGCTATTTTTATTGTTGTCTTGGCTCCTTAGTTTAAATTGAGACCTTTTCATGATATTTGTTGTTTTACTTAGGAAATATTTTTTTCTTACACAATTTATATATAAATTATTGTAAAATCTTATCTGGTTTCAAAATTTTCTTTTAATTGCTTGGATGGAATCTTTTTCATGGTATTGAATTGACATCTGGAGACCCTGTGTCCTCCCTGGGCTGAGGATACCAAATGACGACTGTATCACAGGACTGCGTCACTCATTAAAAAATTTTAAATTTTTGATTTTTATTTTTGGGGTATGTGTAGAGTGTTTGTGGTGTGGTGTGGGGTGTATTTGTAGCGTTGGCATGTATGTGCTGGGCAGATGCACAGTACCTCGAGTCCCTTCTGGTATTTCCTTGAGACAGAGTCTCTCCCTCAGCCTGGAGCTGCTCTTTTTGGTCAGCAAGCTCTGGCGATTCTCTGGTCTTTGAGCGCCACCCCTCTACTGGGGTTACAGATGTGCTTTTTATGTGGGTGCTGAGGAATTAAACTTGGTCATGGTCCTGACATTTTTTTAAAAGTCTTGTTCTAACAAATGACTGTTAACGTTTTCCTTGTAACTTGAAGTTTCAAGGGAATTGGGTGCTTTCAAGGTAAAGATGGAATGGAAACCCGTCATCAATAATATTTTCTTTTGCTTTTAAAAAACAATTGGCAAAATGGTAGTCATAATTTTAGCAATATAGTATAGATAACTAGGTTCTTAAGAAAATATTTATGAAGTAAAAAAATGTTTTTTTTTTTTTTCTGTCAGAAAGCATGTCTTTCATTAATGGAAAGAGTTCTCCTACTCCTTAGTTTAGAAAGAACCTATTTATTGTATTCTTCCTACAGGCCCACCGTTTTGCCCCTCAGATGGAGGTCCCCTACTGTTTACTCAAGTTCAGATCAGGGTGACCGCCATGTTCTGAAGGGGTTGCAGTGGTCGGGCTTGGAGGACTGTTTATGAATGACCCTTCTTCTTCCAGGGAGGATGGCCGAGGAGGTTGACATGAAGACAGTTTGATCTTTCTGAGCTAATCTTAAAAAAAGAAAATCCTAAATGTGTAGAATAGTGCTCATGGCTCGCTTGTTCAATTTGTCCTTCGCAGAAGGAAGGAGGTACTAAATCCAGGCAGTTCTTTGAAACAGAAGATGTAAAACGAGATACTGGAATTTTGAGAGAATGGTTGGTAAACGTATTATCAAGAATGTCCTGTTGAGAATGACGTGTCATCTGCAGAGCATGCAGCGTTCTTTCTCCCTTTAGTGAAGGAAGGGGCGTGTGTGTGTGTGTGTGTGTGTGTGTGTGTGTGTGTGTGTGTGTGTGTGTGTGTGTGTGTCTATTTAATAACCTTAGGGGTAAAAGGTCATGCTTTTGGGGACCATGAATAGTGACGTGGTGTTAATAGGATATTTAAAGTAAGTAGATTGGGTCATGTCGTTCTTGTTGGGGAGAAACTAGGCGAAGCAGACCTTTCACTGGGTTCTGCTCTTCGTCAAGTTCTCAGCTCGAAGCCTGCTGGCAGGTTTGTAAAAAGTTCAAATCTCCCAGACGGATGGCTGCAGAATGAACTCTTTGAAACGTTTAGCTGCAGCTTGAACTTGATTGAAATGGTTGTCATGAAAAGGTTAGGAGTGGAGCTGTCTCCCATTGAGCGATCCTTCTGACATCATTTCTGAACATTTAAAAATTACAAGTTCACGAAAGAGCACTCTTACCCGGCTTCCCAGAGCTCTGCGAGCGCAGGCCTGCCTGCTGGCAGCTCTCCCAGGGGGCAGTGGGTTTGTTGGTGCCCTGCTTAGAGGAAGCACCTTACGAGATGGAGTTTCCTGGGGCAGCGCTTTCTGCTTTGTAGGCAAAACCTTAACCACTGAGTTATTCTTAATCACACCGAAGATGCAGACATGTTTATTTATTTATTTATTTTGGGGGGGGTTCGTTTTTTCGAGGTAGGGTGTCGCTCTAGCCCAGGCTGACCTGGAATTCACTATGAAGTCTCAGGGTGGCCTTGAACTCGCAATCCTCCTACCTCTGCCTCCTGAGTGCTGGGATTAAAGGCGCGCGCCACCACGCCTGCCCGCAGACGCGTTTTTGATGTCCTAGGAACTTGTAAGGGGAACACACAATACTTAGCTTCTTTCTTTTGACTTACATGTTAATTGCTGCAATGTTCTATATGGAAACATCAGTTCTTTTTGGATTAAGGTTGAGAAGAGCCTGGAAGGGTCCTACTTTGGAAAAAAGACTCAAATAAATGTTTATTTTTAACAAGATTATTTAAGATGTGATGCTTTTGAAGAGATAGCTCAGTAGAGTGCTTACCTAGCATGTGCAGGGTGCTGGGTCCTCAGTAGTAGAGTGCTCACCTAGCATGTGCAAGGTACTGGGTTTCACCCTCCCCCACAAAAAAGATCTGTATTTTATTTCCTGGGCTACTTTCATGATGTCATTGGTAATTATTTCAAAACTAGAAGGTAGACTTAAACAAGGTGGGAAGCATGCTTCTTTCTTTCAAAACAATATTCTACTTAAATATTTATTCTGTAAATGAAAATATAATAACACCTTAACAGTTTGGGCTTTTTCCAGGAAAAAAGTCTAAATATAATGGAAAGCTTGAATAAATGAATATTTTAAAAGAACCGTAGTAGTATGTTTTTGGAAAACTTAAATGTCTGTGTGTACAACATTTCCAAATTAACACCCCCAATCCTGGTAAAATAAATAGATAGCTTGTTATTTAAAATTTAGTTATTTACTTTTGCATTGCTGGGGATTGAACACAGAACCTTATGCAAGCTAGGTAAGTCCCCTACCACCGAACGAATAAGGCACTTTCCCAGCTCCAAAGTGGAATTCTAAACTCCATATAGCTCAGCAAGACATTCAGAAAAACGCGTGTTAACTTAAAATTTTGTTTAAATTTTGAAAACCGAGTTTAACTAAGCATTCTTCTGAAATATTTTCTATATAGGATCCTGAAGATTTCCATTTGAACTACGGGGAGAAATGAATTTCAACTAACTTAGTAGATAACTCAGTTCTTAAAAAGTTAATGAAAGTATGAAGGAATATAAAGAAATAGACAGTAGACAAAATTGGAGACTCTGAAGGGCTGAAATATAACTGATTTGCAGGATATTGGTTTTGGTAATAGAAAACGATGGTCTGTAGTTGATAAATGAGGCTCATTAAGGGATGAAAACCGTAGATTGTCCTGGCTCAGGGAACGCTCAGCACCCAGATGCCACCCCAGCAAATGGAGGCCCAGTTCACAGCTGCTGGGTGACCTGGCTGAGGCCACCAGGCAATTCTTTGTGGCATGACTTAACCCGTGGGGGTACTGGCATGTCCCAGATTCACCTTAGACAGACCAACGGGGGAGCTGGCAGGGTCCTGGGCGGTGCAGCCTGCTGAGTCTCCGTGGCCCTTGGTCTCTGCTGATGCCAGGAGGAGCCTCAGTCTTTCCTGATGCTTGGGTTTCTGCCTGCAGCACCAGGGAGAGTCTGTCCCTTGCCATTTCCTCCAGGCCAGGCAGGCCATCGGCCAGCAGGAGGCCACCAGTGCCTTTTGCTTTGTATCTCCTACTTTAGTGGGAAATGGCGTTTAAGTTCCAGATTTTCACGTTGCAGGTGACTCGCAGGCACACAGGTTTCCTATAACAAGGGTTTGGGACCAGCAGGAGCTCATGGTAGCATTTGTGGGCTGATTTTTTGCTTGTATGTTTCTTTGCGCTAAAAGTAACTCTTTTTACTATTAACTGTCTATTTAGGACCTGGAATAAATATATGTAGAGAAGGTTCCTCTGAGCCAACATTTTCTATTCTTCTGCCACAAATGTAGGATTTTTAGAGGTGTCTCTCTCTTCATCACCTTTTTCTTTGCCTTCTCTAAATTGTTGTAAAATAACTGAATGGTCTTGTTTTCCTTTGTTTGGGTCAAGAAATTTTAGATGAAAATTGTTACTGTGTGAAAGAAGATTATTGACTCAACAAGCCTTCAATTTTCCGTGAATAACACTCCCACCCCGAGCTTCGGGAACACGCCGCGCATGCATTCTATTTTAAAATACAGACTGTAATTTAAAACAGGCAGTTGGATGCCCCACTGAACTTTGTTTAAGCCTGGAATAAAAGAGAGAGAAAAAGCTTTAAGCCACAAAAAAAAAGTGACTAAGCTTCCTCAGCTACTTTTCTTCACAATGCATTCATTCTATTAAAAAGAGAAAAAGCGCACAGGTTGGATCTTTCCTCAGGCTAAATTTTACCCAATTTGAGACTGTGGTGTGTACATCTTTTCACTTGATGTCATTATCCGACCATCGTCTGAGTCTTTGTAAAGTGTTCAGGACCACTCAGTGGAGCTAGTGCATTTGCACCAGTTTAATACGTGTGAGACTGTCACTTCCCACTTACGTATTTAATGTTGGAATTCATTTATTATCAGACGGCTAATCTTGGTATCATAGAATATTGATTTAAAAAGTGCCTGATTTTTAGATGGGAATGATATAAACGTTTAGCCATAATGTTACTCTGATCACTATACAATGATTATTTGAAAGTAGTATCAGTCACTCTCTCTTTTCCTTCCTTACAAAACTAACCAGCTTGCAGTGACTTGTATGGAAGTAACCACGGTTTACTGTTGGACAAATATCCCATTGTCATGCTGATGGTGAATGGCAGACAGGACTGTGCCTCTCAAGATCATCATTTCCTTCTCTGAGAAATGAGTGAGTTAGATTCCCTTGCCTTAGAATGCGTCCTGCATTAAAAGTTATCTTTGGATACATATGAGGAAAAACCCAGATAAAAGTGAACTCTTGAATCTCTGCTTTTGAGAAAAAGTCAAACAAGTGAGGAGAGAGTAATTGGTTCCTGTATGGGCCTTAGTAGCCACCCTTCCATTTTGGGTGCTTTAAGGATCTTAATCTGAGGGTTTAGGATGGTAAAAATGCCAAGAGATTTTACGAGATTAAAGTCAGGGTTAAGTAAAATTGCTTGAATTTTAAAAGGTCATGAAAGTAAGAAATTCATCTCTGTTAATAAATCCCTATTTTTTAAAAAATATTTATTTGTAAGGAGAGAGAGAGAGAGAAAGAGAGAGGAGAGGAGAGAATGGGCACCCAGAGTCTCCAGCCATTGCAAATGCATGTGGCACTTTGTACATCTGGATAAAGCCCTATTTTTAACACAGATTTTTATATAAGTAAAACATTGTCATAGATAGGAATTGGTGTTGAAAGGATGAGAGCATTAGGTCTAATTTTCAAGGTCATTCAAATCATGAAGGTGCCATAGAGAATCCTCGAAGGTGGGCTGTACATGCAATCACTGCCCATTGCTGAGGCCGGGCACCCGACCAGATGTGGCTTGGGGGGGAGGGGAGGGGGGGAGGGGAAGGGAAGGGAAGGGAAGGGAGGGGCTCTTTTGGTGCAGCAAGGTCAGACATTGTCACATCAGCCCAGAGGAAGTAGCAAGAGTGGGCTGACTCACCTGGCACATGGGGCCAGACCTCTTCCAGCAAGGTGCCACCTCCCCAAGGCTCCATCAGCAACCCTCAAGGCTGTGGGGGACATTCCCCAAGCAAATCACCGCAAGGACAAGATCTCAAGGGATGCATTTCCTAGCTGAGCTTTCCTGGCCGCCACCTCTCCTCCCTGAAGGTGTTTAGAGCCTCTGCAGACAGCCTGTCACTGACTCCTTCCTTTCTCCTTAGTGGTGGCCGGGAAGCTGCTTTCTAAAACATGTACTTTTGAAAAGATGTTCCTTCGCGCCTACTCTGTCGCTATGGCTAACCCCCTTGGCTAGCCCCCATGGCTGACCTGAGTCGTGATGGTTCTCGTAGGTTTCGTTTGTGGCCTTCACAATGGGCCAGATGGGGGTCATCTCTTCGCCTCCATAGTGTCCCGTCAGCCATCACGACAAAACAAAGGCTGTCACCCTTTGAAATACAACCATTTTGCCCAAATACTTTCATAGTTACTGTACACATGCTTTTCTGTAGTCAGCATCGCTAAATGTTGACATCGTCAAACAAAGCACAAGATCTCACATCACACAGAAAAATCCAGTTGTATTTAACAGTCAGCAATGGGGTGCCTCTAATGCTTAGATGTGTATTTTAGATGTAAGAATAATAAAAAGTAAAATTTTAATTATGTCACTGACTCTCAGTGTATAGCGCAGGCTAACCTTGAATTCATGACTCTCCTGCCTCAGCCTCCCTGGTGCTGGGATCATGGGCATGTGCCTTCATCCCCTTGCTTAATATTTGTTTTTTTTTTTATTCTTATACACCATTGAAGTAAAAACAGTAAGCAACCCCTATCTTCAAGATTCCCGTTATTTACCATTGCATAACATATGTTCTCATTTAGCTTCAGTGAACTACACATGGTTGCCAGTTCACCTTCAGCACACGGGCTGTCATCACAGAAGTGTTTTGCTGTTGGATAGAGGTACTGCCTGTTTGAAAGTCCAGAACCTCAGTAACTCCATTAAAATTGTGCTCAGAGCCTTTCAGTCAACCCTTGCTGCACCGTCCATAGTGCGCTTGGTGCTGGTCTGGGACAGGATGCTCTCCACGCCCTGCTGTGTCACACCCATGTGCCTTCCTTGACCAACTAAGTAAGGAGTTCATTATTCTTACTACTTTCTGGCTCACTTTGTTGTCATTTGCTATTTGTTTCACGTAGATGAAAACAAGGCACTAAATTCCCAGCCGTCTTTGGTGCATTCTGACCCATTCGTGGGTATGACTGTAAAATGCTTATCTAAACTGGGCATACTTGGGCCTACCTCTGGTGCCAGCTACCCTGGATTCTGGAATTTGAGGCTTGCCTAAGGCCAGGAGTTCAGCTCCAACTTGACCAGCACACAGGTTGGTTGGCAGAACATACACATACTGTCAATTTAGGTTTATGGTTTAGATCCTTTACCTCTAACCCTCTGTGTGTTTATGATAGAGTATGCATATATGACTTGCCTCATACATTCATCCGCAATACATGTCAATTTCTTGCCCAGTTTTGTCCCTCTGTTTTGAAATTGCACTTGATTTCCAGGCCTTTAAAAAAATACTGTAGACTTCTTTGGATGTCAATTTGAATATCACAATAATTCTTGTACATTTGTCTTATATTTTTATTTACCACCCAGAAAAAAGTAAGAAAATATTGATGGAAATTGGTGGTTTATAAATTTTGTAATAAAAGAGAATTTCCTGAAATTTTGCTGTTATTTTTGGTTTTTTGAGGGGGATTGCCAAAACTAACATTATATGTGTGTGTGGGGGGGGGTATGTGATTATCAGTGATGGATAGCAAAATCCTTAGGGGTCATGTCCTGATTAATTTTAAAAAATGTAGATGTATAGATTAGACAGATTGAAATGTACTGAGAATTCCAAGACATAGTGCTGGTCACTGGTGTATGCTTCCCCACAGTCCAGCATTATTGTCAGGATGGGATGGATGACAAATGACTACCTTGACTTGAGCTTGCCTCTCCCTTGCTCTTTCACCTGGTGGTATTATCAATAAATAGAAAATTTGCCTACAAGAAGGCAGAAGGAATGGCCAGGTAGAAACCTACTTGGCTTGCAGCATAGTTGGCTTGAGGTCAGCTTCCTACATGTGTGAGAGCTTTCAGATGCTGGGTCACCCCAGGATCCCTGGGAGAAGCCATCTGTGTGGATAGCAGAGCTCTAGGGGAAGGCGAGAGGTCATGCACCACATGTTGACCCTTAAGTTGTTCTATGGAGCCCTGCATAGTGACACCCTCCTGTAATCCCAGTAGTCAGTAGGTAGAAGTAGGAGGATCAAGAGTTCAAGATTGGGTCTGGAGAGGTGGCTCAACAGTTAAGGTGCTTGCCTGCAAAGCTTAACGACCCTGGTTGGATCCCCTGCACCCATGCACAGCCAGATGCAGAGTGGCTCCTGGAATTTGCAGCAGCTGGAGACCCTGGTGCACCCATTCATTCTTACTTATTCTCTCTCTCTCTCTCTCTCTCTCTCTCTCTCTCTCACACACACACACACACACACACACACACACACACACATACACACACACACAAAAATATTAAAAGTAATTCGTATTTATTTAAAAAAAAAAGAGTTCAATATCACCCTTGACTACATAGTTCAAATCCAGCCTGGCCTGTATGAGATCCCTTCTCCAAACAAAGAAATGTTCTATGGGGCTGTGTGCTCATGTGCACATGTGTGCGACACCCCTGAAGAATTGTACTCATCTATTTGGGGCCTGCCTTTTTTATCCCAATTGTTTGGATGGAGTTAAGTGAGCACATTGAACCAGGTGGTATTTTGCAAGGCCTAATGCCTTAAAGTTTCTGATCCTGTTTTTAGAAAGTTTTACTGATTGGTGTTTCAACTCTACCTAAGACCCAGTGGTAGCTACTGAAAAAGTTCCTAGGAATAATACAGAGCAAGTAAATACAACTTTGTAGTTGAAATGGGTTAATTGATTGAATTAACATTTTACTTTTTAACCAGTATTTCTAGTCATTTCCATTTGCCTTAGCTTATCATACTTACCAGAACCTGCCATAACTTTAAATTTACCTGTAAATCTATTTTCATTAAAACAGTAGAAAGTATAAGTACATTTTTTAGCCTCTTGAATTGTTTCTGTCATTTTATATCAAGTAGGACCCAGATACTGTAACTTAATGACCAGAGTTTAAGAATCATTTTTTTTAATAAAAGTGTTTAAAAACAGTTTGGATGAGGAGTTTTTCTTTCATGTTGCTTCTCTAAGAATCATAAATAAATTTGTTTATTTTTATACGTGCCAGCGGCCGCCTTTAATGGAAAGAGCCGTGCTGTGAGAAAACACTTCCAGATCCGATGGTGTTTTTATATAGAAAGCACAACCCTTACGCTTCCAGAAGCATCTGAGCTGACCTATAAAAGCTGCTTCAAGTAGAATACAAATTGAAAACAAAACCAGGGATGAGAGAAGCAAACAAACCCCGTAATGCAGTTACCAGGAATGACTCATGCATTGAAGAATGCATTCCCGACTACATAAAAAAGAGGGAAATTTGAGGTTATAGTGCTTAATAAAATGGAAAATGTTTTGTAGGAAGGAATATCACCTGTTATTTTGTAAAAGGAAGTATTCTATAAAGAAACATGAAATACTCCTGTGAAAATAAGGAATAATGATACCAGAATATGGACTTGTAAGAAAGTTATTTCATATTATTTGGGATGATTATCCAGGGCCTAAATTAGGCCCTGTCACACAAATGAATGATTTTTTTTCCCTAGAACTTGCTTAACTCCTTTAACTGTCAAAATTGTAAATCTAGGGCTGGAGAGATGGCTCAGCGGTTAGGGCACTTGCCTCCAGTGCCTAAGGCCCTGAGTTCAATTCCCCAGGACCCATATAGGCCAGACCCACAAGGTGGTGGCCCTGGTTCTCTCTCTCTCTCTCTCTCTCTCTCTCTCTCTCTCTCTCTCTCTCTCTCTCTGCTTGAACATGAATAAATAAAATATTAAGAAAAAAGAATGGGATTGTTGCTTTAAAAAAAAATTGTAAATCTAGCAGTTGGGTCCCAAGGAGTGGTTTATTGAGCCCATTTTTGTTTCACAGTGATTTTTAAAAAATGGTTACCTGGTAATCAGAAATGTGTAGCAGAACGAAAACCCATTTAGTAAAGAGCTAAAATGTGAAGTGTTTTTTATAAGTGTATTTTTCTTTGTTTTGAGAGATAGATGTGGAGGTGACATTTTGTTTTTTAATTTGGCGTTTTTGTGCCACGTGTTTTCATTGGCGAAGATGGCTTACTCCTGAGTCATAAGATTAAGGCTCAGAGTTAGTTGGAATGGCGGTGAGCAGAATTTAATGTGTGAGCAAACCTGTGACAACTGTGCACGCCTCACCTCTGAACTCAGTCCTAGGGTGCTCGCTCTCTTCCTGGGGAGAAAACTTACAGTCCATGATTCGCCCAGCTCTTTCTGAGTTTCTCAGAGAGGAAGGCTCAAGCTGGCTTGAATTCCTGTCTCCACCCCTAGGACTAGTCCTGGCAGGACTCAACTTCCAGATATATTTCAGTTGCTGTGCCTTCTTAGAGAGAGGGTAGGGAAGCTGGCCAGTGGCCCGGCGGGGACACATGGTGCCAGCCCTGATTAGAGCCCAAACTCTTTTCCCAGTTGGGTGGAGGGGGCGGCCCTGCTCCTCTGATTTGTGGAAGGGACTGCTCTGTCCTGCTTCTGCTTTTGAAAGGAAGCTGGCCTCTTGTTGAGCACAAAACCATACAACAGAATTCCACTGAGAATTTGTCACCCACTGTATTGATTAACAGGACAGTAAAGCTATCAGTTCCTTTTGGGCATCTTGATCATTCGTAAGTGACTTCAAGGGAAAGAAACCGTGGTAAGTTTCCTTCGCTCAGTTTGGTAAGCCTTCCTTGTAGGCTTCAATGATTCTCTTACGTCCCCTGATCCCAGCTAGCTCAGGACTTGGGGCACCCTCGACAAAGGGGTGCTCCTTGAGAACTGGTCAGCTGCAGAGGGGCGAAGCAGCTCTGTTGGGCAAGCCTTCCCTTTGCACTGCTTTAAAAATATCCTCTAACTCCTACCTTAGCAAATAATTGTTCCATGTTTTCCCTCGGAGTTCTCTGGGGTGAGGTTGGGTGCTGGGGAAGAGAAGCAGCAGGGGTGGGACAGCTGCTCCCCTGGGTGCCGGCGCAAAGGATGGTGCACCCTGGCTGCCCCTCAACTTTAAAACGTTGCAGAAAATGCAGAGTTTTCCAGACAGGCAACCTACAGTTTTGGAGGTGCTAGAAGTCCCTGGAACATTCGTGCAAGTCTCAGTCACTCTTAATTTGGATGAGAAAAAAAAAAGAGATGGGAAAAACTATTTTCATTTTCTCCTGGGAGTAAGAAAAGGAAAGCAGAATTCTGCACTCTGTCATTTTTAAAATATGGAACTCCATTGAGTGTCCTTGTTTACTTTTGGTTTTCTTGCTGCCCAGGGTGTGTTGACTAATGTAAGTCTCCCCCCCGAACAGGAGCTTGTGTGGTACAGCCTGCCTCATAACCTTCCTGGATATTTTTATAATTTATCATCAGCTGACACTGCCTGGGTAGAATATTCTTACCACTCCCTCTGGCTGCTGGAAGTCTGAAATTACATCTTTGTCTTTGAAGTCAGGCATACTGTTAGCGTTGCTATGGAGACAGGGTGGGTAATGGCCTCCACAGACAGGAGATTGGTATTTAGCGTTTAAACGCTGCTGTACACAAGGCCTTGATTTTTAGAGTGGTTACTGAACTATCCCCTTTTAGTAAATGTTTAAAAATTACATTTTTACATGGTCTTACTAGATTAATAGTCATGGTTTATTTCATTTTAACTGCAAGGATAAAAGCATTATTCCATTAAATGGGTAGCTTTTCCCCCTCTTTTGGTTTATGCATTATTAACACAGGCTTTCCTGTTTTGCTTGTAACACTTTATAGGCCTTTTCAAACGTGCAGCAGATTTGCTCTGTTGCTGTCTTTAGGTTTTGGACTTAACCCGTTCTCCGCTTGCTCTTACACAAATCCAGAGGGGACAGCTTCCAAGGACGTGAGTTTCAGCAACGTATAAACCTGATGTTTTCAAAAGCTGTGTCTACAGCAACGCTGCTTCGTCAGCCTGCTGGGGAAACGCAGCCGTGATGGGATAGCGACTGTTTGTGCTTCACGTTCACTGTCACGTTCACGGTCACATTCAGAGCTGCTGCGGCTCTGGGCCCTCTCCTGAGCGCTGGAAGGAAGGGGGCTCATGGTTACAGGAATCCATGGTGCATTTTGGAAAGGTTTTAATTGATAACTTTAGACGTAATATTATTTGATATGTACGGTCCCAGACCATGTACTTACACATGTGCAACGTTTTTTAGGTTTGTGATTATTTTGTCATTGAAACAATGGTGACTCTCGGGGTCCCTGTAGTGGCTTCAAGTCCCTGCTTCCTGGTCTCAGTGCTTTCTGAGGTGTGTGTTAATTTCAGTTTGTTAGGAAATCCATCTTTATGTGAGCTTGGAATGATTTCCTGGAGATGAGTTTTCTTTCTGCCTTCTTCAACCACATGTGCAAATCTTTCTTCAAGGTGAAGGCTGGTCCAACACCTGATGGTTGTTTTCATGTTTTTTGTTTCCCCAGCTGTTTCCTTAACTGTTTCCACGACGACTTTCTCATTCCCTGCCTTTACCCCCAGCCCCTCTCCTCTCTTCTCCCCTCTCTTCTCTCTTTTGTTCTTTCATTCTTCTCTTTTTTTCTTTTTTAACTAGAAGGAGTCTGTTTTTCCCAGCCTGAGATTGAACTTTTGGGCTCAAGCACTCCCCGTTTCAGGTTTTAGAGTAGCTGGGACTTCATGCCTTTAGTCACGCTGTCGTAGTCAGCCACACGCCGCTGGGATGAATCTCCAAACCACGCACGATTTGGGGAGGAAAATTTTTATTGAGCAGATCCAGGGGAAGAAGTTAAGGGGGAAAAGGCTGGCCCCTTTTCACAGATCCAAGCAGACAGAGAGAAGCCCAGCACCGGCACCAGCACCACAAGCAAACACACTGTAACACACTGATTCACAAAATGCAGAACTCCAGGTCAGGGTTCAGGCTCTTCTTTTGCATATCTATCCTTAATATTTTACATCCAAATTAGAAAGGGTCAGTCCCCAGGAGGCTAGGCCAAAGTGGTACTTCCTCTAGCCAGAAGCCTGGAGACAATTAATAATTTTAATCCTTAATTCTTTTGGGGGACATTATTCAAACTACCACACACGCCCAGCTTAGTTTTTAATTCTTTGATGCATTTACTTCAGCTGGTTTAAAAATATCCAAATTTAGCCGGGCGTGGTGGCACACGTCTTTAATCCCAGCACCGGGAAGGCAGAAGTAGGAGGATCACCATGAGTTCCAGGCCACCCTGAGACTACATAGTGAATTCCAGGTCAGCCTGGGCTACAGTGCGACCCTACCTCGAAAAACCAAAAAAAAAAAAAAAAATCCAAGTTTGATGTCCACAACCAAAGTGAATTCTCAGCCTTGTGGTTGTGGAGAGAGCTGCCGCTGTTCTGGGAACATGGCGCAAGCTGGGGAGGCAGGCAGCTCACTCCTCTTATTCTCACCACTTTGAGGACAGCTGCCTATTTAGCGTGCGTGCGTGCATGTGTGCGTACAGGTGTGCAGGCCAGAGGTTCGCATCAGCTGTCTTCCTGAGTTACTTTCTACCTTGTTTTTTCAAGACAGGTTCTGTCAGAGAGCCTAGACTTGATCAGTCTGGCTGATGTAGGATCCTCCTAGCTCAGTCTTTCCTGGCCTGGGACCACGCCAGGCATGTGGTGCTTCACCTTTGGAAACTTCTTTTAAGGTGTGCACCTGTCCTTTACCTGAACTGAGCTCAGTTGACCTTCACTGAGTGCTGTCTGACTTGCTGGGAACAGCCTTGCTAACAAGTATTAAGATTCTAAACCTGGCTTTTTTTGTTGTTTTTGTATTTAGAATAATTCCAAGATTTGTGACATTTGCAAACTTATACCTCATAATAGCTGTAAATACAAGTCAAATAGGCGAGATACAGAACTTTTGGATATTATGGCTATTGCCTGCCTTTCACCCCAGTGTGGTAAATGTGGGGTGCTGTATATTTGAGCATGTGGTGTGTCATCTTGTTCTCGGATGGGATAATGCTACTATTCCAAGAGTATTTATTTAGATTATGCATGAGTTTTCCAGTGATATAGTACAAAGACATAATAATTAGATACATAACTTGCTATTAATAACCTTGTATTCATCCTATGATTCCATTCGGCCAATGGAAAAAGTAAGCTCACCTTTTTGGGCAGTTTGTGTTCCCACATTGAGGAAGTGCAGGTCTAGTGCTTCCCATACTCAGAGGAGCAGGGTATCCACCAGGGAGCCTTGGCGTCCTGGGTCAAGGCCGGTATCCTGATACTGTCCCTGGTCTTGGAATCTTTGAAATGAAGGAATCCCATTTGAGGGGTGTAAGGCTTTAAGGAAGAGGACTTTTGGTCAGTCTGACCGAGCATTCCCTTCCATTGGCAGCTGATCCTGGGTGCCGAAAACTTGGCCCGCTGCTTTCTAAGATCTCAATCTTGGGGACACGCTCACAGGGTACAGGGCCTGCTTCTGTAGAGTAGAGGGCCTTGGCCAACCATGCTTTGGGGAGGGTGAGTCAAGTGGCCAGTTCAGGAATGAGGCCTTCCTCTCACGCATGTATTCATGGAGGCCAGGCACACAATTTCTGCTTGGCAGTAAGCCATCTCTCCCCTCGATGTGGCTGTCTATCCCTTCTCTCTGAATCATGCTATGGAGTAAGTTTTAGAGCTAGGTGCCCGGGAAGCAGAGCACTTTCAGATTAGTGTTAAGTTTTGTAGATTAGGGTAAACTGTTTCTTGGGTGGCAGCTGGGAAGCAGTCTTCCAGATGTGCTCTGGTGATTATAGCTCTATTTGTGGTTTCCAGAAAGCTCTATACAAATAGTGACCATTGAGGTTTCTCTAATTGGCCAGAGGGTTTGCATTGCTTTGGGGTGGGGTATGGTAGGTTCTCTCTTCACTGAGTCTTAATGAGATTTCTGATATATATGTTTTGACCCCCCCCAGCCCCCCAAAATATGCAGATATGTGAAATTTGATTGCTGATTGTTGCCCACAGTATAACACTTGTAGGATGAAGTACAGTTGTCCCTTGAATTTGTGGGGAGCTGTTTCCAGGGTCCCCACGGATAACAAAACACACAGATGCTTGGCTTCCTTTTATAAACTGCACAGCACTGGTACATAATCCATGCAATCCTCCCATATGCTTGAAAGCATCTCTCCCACTCATCATCACTAATGCAAGGTGCATGTTAGTAACTGATCTGTGTTAGTTGGGAATAATGACAAGAATAGAAAGTCTACATGTCTAGTACAGACAACTTGATTTTTCAAATATCCTTGATCTGTAGTGGCTGCAGTCATGGATACTGAAGGCTAGCTGCAGGTCACAAGGTCCTTTGGATGGTCTTCATCGGCACTGTCTAAAAGAACATTCTCCAGTTATGAACATGCTTCATATCTCTGCTGTGCATTATGCCATTTATTGGCAGCTTGCAAATGCTGCTGCGCAGTGCTTGAAATACGGCTAGCAGGAGGAGTTGAATTTTATATTTTTATTAAATTTAAATAGACACCTGTGACTAGTGGCTACCACACTGTATAGTGGAGCTCTGGATTATAGATGCCTTACATTCAAGATCTTACTACAGAGTCAGTCAGTTGTGAAAGTAACAAGGTTGCTTATATGAAAACTTTTAGGTTCTTGGTATGTGGCAGATTTGCAGTGAATTCTGAATAGCATCAAAGGTTGCCTATGAAAGTAGAGACATACATGGGACAAATATATTTCAGAGGGTTTTGGCTGTTGCAGGGTTTTGACCCTTGGGCTGAAATCTAGGATTCCATTAGTAAGAATAATTACGTGCAGCGGAATAATGAATGGTGTGACTCCATACTGTTTTACATTAGAAAACTGCTTTATCTCTTGTCTTTCTCTTTGCCTAGTTGTCTGAATTTTCAGTTAATCTGTATTTATTGGAAATAGTTACCACAGATATGGGGCCTTCATGATTCCATTTCTGGAATGCCCTCACCTCCCTGCCAGCACACACAGATGTCAAAGTTAGCGCATTCCAGGTCAGGCTGCGGGGTGACCTCCGGGGTCTCCATTGTCAGTGTGCCTTGCTGGAATAAGAAACTGGCCTTAAAGCTTTCACCCACCGTTGTCACCTTACCTGCCATCTGAGAAACCAAGTTGATTTTGACTCTGGTTTTTAAATGATGCTCTTGAATGGCACTGGAGTGTCTGTTGATGCAAGGTGTTTAGGGCATCAAAAGATGGTCTTCTCCCTCTAGTTTCAGGAAAGCTCATGTGTGGAGCTTGGAAGCTGGTAGCAGGAATGTTCACGCCTGTCTTCTGGAGCAGGTGCCCTGTCTTGCCACCCCCAGTTCCGAGTGTCCTGTGCATTCTATGCAGGCGCTGGCTGCCCTTTGCTGTCACTTGGTTCACTCTGCACACGCCCTTCAGAAGATGGAATGTTTCCCAGGATCGCCCACCTCCAATCTTCCACCTGCTGTCATTTCACTACAGGTTGCCATTCCAGGGCAGTCCGAGTGGGTGCTTCCTTCCAGAGAGGAGACCTAATGAGAAAGCAGTTCCTCAGTGTTTGCTTGATTTGATGGTGTGCTGTGCCCTTGACCATCAAACTAGGTGGAAGCCTTGTGGTGGCTAGTTGCTTTCACTCACACCATCTACAATCCTAATTTGCTGTATTTATGACTAGAGGAGGGAGTTTATGAGTTCATTTTGCTAAGCTATCCTCCAGCCTTTGCGGGAGAAGTGGGGTGAAAGCAGGAAGTGCTTCCCAGCAAACACCTCTGCCTTTGTCTGCGCTGAGCCATCTCCTGGGAAGGGATGTCACTGATATCCAAATGTGTCCAATTTTTCTTTTGAGTAAAAATATTTTTAATTATAGTCTGGATGTTGTGTTCCTCTTAACAAAAACCACTCTTCCTTCCTTTTAGGGGGCTGGGGAAATCAACAATCAGGGCAATTTCTATTTTTAAAAGCTCTATTAAAACTAAGAAGTGATTGTAGTCCAGTTAATGAAGAAAAGCAAGAAAGACGATGAGGCCAGGAATGATGGGGATTTAGTTCACTAAGGAAGCAGAGTACTTGTAGAGGTGAGGACAAAATAAGGACTTTCCTTCCCTTTGGTCCAAGTCCTTGTTATCTGGGATTTTCAGTTAAGTCTAATAATTAGCTACTTATATGTGCCTCAACCTAAACAAAAACCCCCCAAAGACTGCTTAATTAACATACTTTTTGTTAATTAGATAATGAGAAAGGTGTTAGATAAGACCAAGGCAGTGATAATAAAAATGTAGTGTAGAGTTTATCCTCTGTTACTGAGACACATGGCTCATCCCTTGTGTAAGTCCATGAAGGTGACAGGTACAGCTGTTGGACAGGCCTAAGAATACAATTTCATTCTCCTAGACTCTTACATAGATGGATATATTGCCTTTTATTAAAATTTTTCAGTAGTTTTCATAAAGTTTTATGAGAAGTCTTTGGAAAGATGTACAGTTGTAGAGCTCAATCGTCTGACTCCCTCCTTTGAATGAGAATTCTCTCTAAGTGTCCCATCGGGCTGAGGCATATCCATCCTTTGCCATCTGTCCCCAGCAAGTGACTCCAGTCCTGCCACTGTGCTTTTGGGAAAGGTCTGCACACTGAACGTCTTCTCTGGTTTGTGTGGCTGACTGAGCTTTCTGGGCAGGCTTTCATTCAGAGCGATCTTGGAAGAGTGTCTGCCTCTTGATGTAACCCAGAATATTCTAAACTTCTGTTGTGATTTTTTTATTATAAACTTATTTATTGTTAATATTTAGATACATTGCATGAGTGAGTCTTATGACGGTACCCCATTTTCCTCCTCCCTATCCCTACCCCACCTGGGGCCTCTTCAGTGGACCCTGAACACGCACAATATTGTCTGTTTTGGTTATTTTTAAAAGTAGCATTTCATTTGTTTTTACCATTCATAATTGCCTTTGTTTAAAAATGCAGAAATGTCTGATTTGGGGCAGGAAACAAGACGTGTAGCTGCCTGGTATGTTATCTGCAATGGGTGTCCTCCACTGACTCAGTGTATCCCCTGGGTGCTGATATGGGGTTTCTGTGTTCACTTAGAGTAAACCAAAAGTATATTTTCATTTGGTAATTACATTAGCTCAAACAGCAAGAAATAATGTGTATAAACTTCATTGACAAAGCAAGCATTTGAAAGTCCTGTTTATGCTTGTGAGCAAGTGTGCTTGCTCTGTAGGAGTTTGGTTGGAGCTTCAGGTTATAGCTGCCTGCTAAAGACACCCTCCAGAGCCCCAAGTTACTCTCTTCAAACCTTCAAAAAGAAACAAGTAAAATGGGATTCAGAATTAGCAAGGCCACAGAGTTTTAGAATTACAGACACACATTTTCCTGATCTTTTTAGGACATGAGTTTAGTGAGATCATTTTGCTAAGAAGCAGAAGTCTGGACAGTCTATGACCAGAGCACCAGGAAGTATGGCAAGTAGAACTCACTGTATTGCTGTCTAGTTAAGGGTGTACTTTTAAAAATGTTTGCAGAGTGTTTCACCTGCAAGCGTACAGTGGAGTTTAAGAAAATAGTAAACCTAACTTGACTGTGTTAAGGAGGAAAAAGCCAGTTGTAAAAATGGAACATTGGTTCTGAATTTGAAGGTTTATGTTTTCTCACAGAGGAGAGGAACCTTCTCTTAGAAAACAAAGAAGCAGGTGCAAACTCCAAGCCCCTTAGGCCTTGGCTGAGGCGGGTGTTGCTTCCTCCGAGAAAGCTATGTGCAAGGGGCTTGGGTGTTCATGGTGGGCCTGTGTGATAGAAGCAAGTATTGCTGGAGTATCCCTCTCTCGTCACCACCCTCTATTGAGCCAGCCCCTCGTGCATACCCTTCCAATTGCATTTTGGGAACATGATGCTCCATCCCACAATTTGTACAGTTTGGAGAGAACATTGACAGAAATCCTCAGAAATGTGCTTCTGTGGGACCCAGACCCAAGGGACAGGCTGCACCTCGAGGTCCTGTGTTCCCTTTCTGGATGCCACTGAGACAGCACACAACCTGATCTTGGACCTCATCTCCGCTGGAGTTCCCACTGGATAGGAGCCTGGTATACAGAATGGTTCTTAGGAGCAGTTGATTGAAGGCAGGCCAAGGGGCCAAATCCCGAGGTGTGCGTGGCTTTCATCTCTTGCAGCTGGTGAGGTTGCTCCGCAAGCTGGATGTTCTGGTTGCTTCTTGACGTAGACGTAGATGGCACTCATGCCCAAGAAAACTCTGTCTCATCTATGATACATGGTTTATTTACCAGGGAGGAGATTTTCTTTTTTTATTCTATGCTTCAAAAATAGGGTGAGAAACTGAGGCAGGAGGAACCTGCCCACCACTTCTTTATTTGAAAGATAAATGTGTGTTTTTGGATATGCACACAGACACTTTTAAAGGTTGGCACATAAATGTTATGCATTTTAGGGCTTACCATACAGAGATTAAGCACATGTATACATTTAGATTCTTAAAAGTACTACCAAAAGGTAAATAATATTCAGCAATACATCCAAGCTTTATTTCCCCCCTTAATATTGTTAGCATTTCTGAAATTTAAAAGTAAGTCTCATGGCAGTTAAGTTGTATTAATTGCACAGAGTTTCAGTGTCTGTGCCCGCGTGTTTCTGTGGCTATGCTAGAGTAGGGTCACATCTCAGTCTTGCACTACCTGCATTCTTGCATTAAGTAAGAAATTAGCTTCAGAAAAGAGAAAATGAATGCTTAGGGGTGAGAGTTCTGGTCAGTACATGTTTACTCTAAGGTAGAGATCACTATTTTCTGTGTAAGCGTTGTTTCTTTTTTCCTGCATCTAGAATGCTTTTATTACCAGTATGTATGAAACATTGACCCCTTTGTAATTTTGCAATAGTGCCTCAAATTCCCACAAAGTTTCAGAACACCCATAGAATAAAGAACGTGAGCCTCTTGGTATTAGCTTTCATAGATTAGATCTAATAAGAATTTGTATTCTGTTTGGATTTGAGATGTATATGGTAGAGAAAGAACACAGAACTAGCCAGATCCTTAACCATATTCCAAGCATTAGATAGACTCCAGAGCAAGCAACTGTAGCTCTAAGTTTAAAATAGTAAACATTTTCATATATATATGCTGATTAGTAAAACACAGAAAATGTAATGCCATGTTACCAAATATGTGCACATATTCTTAAATGATTGATTTCCTTTAAAAAAAACGGATTCTTTATTCTTTTGTATTACTTGCTTGGAAAATTTAACATACTTTCTTGTTAAGCACGGTGTTTTTAGTGCATACTTGTGTGTGTGCATTTATACGTGGGCACAAGTGTGTGCATTTAGAGGCCAGAGGACAATCTCCATTGTCTTCAGCAGCACCCAGCCATTGAACCAGGGTGTTGTAGCTACATTTTTGTTGCTGATGGGAGCAGTAGGGTGTTTTGTTGTTGTTGTTGTTGTTTTTTTTTTTTTGCTTATAGTCTCGAGGGGAAGCTTCATGATGGCAGAGCACAGCATGGCATGGCAGAGGCTGGGCATCACACCTCTGCCATAGCAGGTGGAAATCAACAGCAGGAGAGCAAAGCGGATACTGGCAAAGGCAGCTGGCTGGCACATTCATAAGCTGGCCCCCAACAACACACTTCCTCCAGCAAGGCTTCACCTTCCAAATTTCCATCAGCTGGGACCAAACATTCAGGATGTCTGATCCAAAGGTCTAATTGTCCCAGAGCTCACTGATGAGCAGTGACACCTATCCTACCCTTGGGTCTCAGACTCTCCAGAGCTGGGATGATAGGCATACTCCTGGCATTTTACATGTGTTCTGGGGGTTGAACTCAGGTCTTCAGACGTCACAGCAAGCTCTTTATTGATTGAGCTATCTCCTCAGCCCCAAACATAGTTTTATGCCTTCATTTCAAATGATCACAAAAAGCGTACAGTGGAGTTTAAGAAAATAGTAAACCTAAACATATTGTTTTATTTATATTTAAAATTATCTTTTTGTTACATTGATATTTAATATTCATAACATACTTAACCATTTAAAAATTCTCAGCAATATTTATTTTATGATCAAATATCTCTTTAAAAGAATTATAACCATGGAAGAGTTAGTTTGTTTATAAACATATAAGCTTCCTCAAAGCAAGGCCAGACAAACTTTTCTCAGTGTTTATTTGAAATTCTTGTGTTCGTGTTTGTAAGATATTTATCTTACAAAACAGTTCTATGTACTTATGAAGTGGTGTTGGCAGATCACAATGTATTCTCCACTGAACTGTGCATGGCTTGAGCCTGCATTCTGGAAACATCTACTGTAAAGAGAATGACTGCCTTTGGGAAAAGGAGCTGTTGAGTCCTAGACACATTCTTCCACTCCTCAGAGTCATGGTCACTCCCACAAGCAGTCTGAGGCTCTCCCTGGGCCTAGGTTGTGGGGTGCTGCCCCTGTTCTCCCCACTGCCTGGCACCTGCAGGCTGCAAGCTGACAGAGTTCCCCAGGGCTTCAGGTGTGGCCTGAATGGATAGACCAAGAAGGCCAAACCAGTTTCTTCTAACTGGTTTTTATTGGGTACCTTAGAGGCCGTTCCGCCAATTAGAAGCCAGTGGTCAGTTTGGGCCTTTGAAGCCTAAAATCTTGCTAATTTTCTCCCCTAATTAAAAAAAAAATCTTTTTGTTTTCATATGCTGAGAAATCAGTAAGGCTAATTTCATCTCCTGTGTGGTGAGAATTAAGATGAGCTTATTTGAGAGAGTTGTGACTTTGACATCTCCAGGATAACAGTTTCATGTTGTGTCGTCAGTAGAATTCATGTGTGTCTACTTAAATGTCAGCTTGAGTCTATTGCTGATTTACAGAAACAGTGATACATTTTAAAGTCATCCTTTTAACAGCTTAACTTCAGCTGATAGACCTGAAAAAGTTTTAAAAATATTTTAGGAAGCTCTGTTGGCGTTAAGTATTTGAGCTTTCGTTATATATATGGTCTGGAAAGGCTTAGCTTTGAGCATATGAGGAGAATTATCCTCTGGGTCTTTCTCATTTAGCATGTGCTTAATAAGAACTATATAAACAAGTTTCAGTGTAGATGAGGTGCTAAATAAATTGTAAGAAGCTCCAGAGGACATCTGAATGTGTTCATCTCAAAGCTGCTTGATGAGTTTTCTGTTGTGAAAGGTTAGCTTTCAATTGCAGGACTTAATTACTTTTCAAATGAATATTTCATAATAGTTATTTTTTCCTTGAATATACAGTGACATTTGTAGTCTGTTCCCCATGTGGTAGACACAGAGCAGCTGGGACCAAGAGTTCTTTATTTTTATTTTTAAACTGTATTTTTTAAAGGTTCAGAGTACTAAGGCAATTCAGCAATGTTTCCCCAGCCATATTCTTGTTGATTCTTACCCATAGTATGGAGTTCGGGCTTGCTAGGTGCTTCTGGAATAGAGGGCCTTGCCTCTCACTCCCAGGAATATGCTATTCTACAGCAGATATAATATTTCCAGCCCAGTGCCTGCACCCGCTCTCTCAACAGTGTACAAAGTGGGTATCGTTTAAGGAAAATGTCTGTAGGCAACTTTGGGGAGGCACTGTCCCGTTTGGCAGGGATTAGTCGGGTAAACTCAATCTATTCTGTAGTTCACATATATGTATTAATTACACAGTACATAGGTTAAATGTAGAACAAGTTTAAAATCAAAACAAAACCATGGAAAAGCTGTTGGAGTTCAATTCAAAATAACCTTTTTTCTCCCTTGTAAGTCTTTCATATGAAACACAATTTTAAAAATTTTGAACATAATGTAAAGTGGTAGCTAGTTCATCGTTTTGGAAGGCAGTTTTTTACTTTCATTATTAGCTTGATTATCAAGAGTTGTATTAAAATTTACAATCTTTGCAATTCATGAAAAAATTCATTTTTAGTAAGAGAATTTTCAGATTAGATTTTAAATGTTTACCTTCAAGATATAGGCAGCGTATACTTGTTTTCATCATGAAGATGCATTCTCTGCTTTAATTTTATTCACTGTTGGTGAAATAAGAGTTCAGCTGGCAAGGCTGGCTCGGCACAGGGCCACTTTCTGGTAGCATCTCTGCAGTGTTCAGGTCTGGTAATGAAGCTAGTCCATCCGGCTAGTTGATGGCTCTGTTGGGAAAGTTGTGGAACCTTTGGAAGCGGAGCCTAAGCTTGCTCTCATTCTGATTTTGTTAGTGTAGGTGCTTAGACGTAGGGGCCTCACCTTGGGTGGGAGAGTCACACTCCAGCACAGGTCCCATTTAACAGCTCTTTCAGTCGCTTGGTCCATGAACTGAGCGTTATTTTTGCTCTGTGTTCATGGAGATAGCGCTCTTTTACTCGTCTGCTTGCCTGGAGTAGAAATTTTATCTCCACCGTTATTAGAGATGCAGTGACCAGAGTATTATGTATATATGTACACACCTTTTACATAAGAATATGCATTAGTATTATGACACAGATCACCACAAAAATTGCAATTAAATATGTACGAAAAGTCAGAAAGAGAAATTAGCTGCCATCCTTCTGGTTAATGATTCATTTGGATTAATTTTTCTCTTGATACTTCCCTCTTCTGACTGATTTTTCATTTCTTTGTGAATGATGAGGAAGAAAGGAGAATATGAGTTATGTCTGTGCATCAGTTTCCCTGCTCTGAACTCATCACTGTTTCACAGTGATTTGTGGGCTGGGCAGCTAACGAGTGAAGTGCTACTGTGTGCATACATGAGGTCCCGAGTTCAGATCCCAGCACCCAAGCGAATGCCAGGCTTGGCGGCACGTGCCTGTGATTCCAGCATGAGATTGGTGGAGGCAGGAAGACCCCTGCAGGCTGCTTAATAGCTAGTCTGGCTGACTCACTGAGTTTCAGATTCATTGAGAGACTCCCTCAGAACTAACGTGGAGAGCAATAGCGCATACCATTCTATCCTCTACACAAGCACACTACATAGAGATGTAAAACAAAAAATAAAATTATGATAATCTTAATTGACCTTACATATTTCGTTTGAAATAAATGCAATATGCTGGCATAGAAGAAATTCTGTCTTATTTAGTACTTTTACAGTGAAAATTTAAGTTTGGCACAGATACTGTATGATTTGTTGGGGGGTGCATATAAGTTATTTTTTCAAAGCTGTAATCAGACAAGAGAACAGCTGAAGACCAAGCATGAGCCTGTGGGGTGACCAAGCATCCAGTACATGAGCCTGTGGGTCGTTGCATATTCAAACCACAGTAGAGATTCAGGTAATTTTGGAATGCAGATAAGCTTCACCAGGAACGGCGATATGTCCAGTAGTGAGCTGTGTTTACATTTCATTTTTCTCTCAGAAGCTGAATCCTTGCAGCAGGTGCACGCAGTGTTCAGAGATGTATAGATTTGGGGGCACTGAATTGATTTCCTTTCCTTCTCTTCCCTTCCATAGCCTCCTAGAAAGTCCCTGGTTGTGATGCTCTGTTGTGGGATGGGGGTGGGGGTACTGTGGCCATTGGCCACATCTGTAGGGTCCGAGCCCAGACCATCCTCACTGTGGAAACCTGCCCGGGGAAGTGCTGCTTCCTACTTAGTGTCTCATTGTCTAGTTCTGACTCCTGTAAATTGCTGTTTGAACATCATCTTCATTTTACTGATTTTTACAAAAATGAGGGGAAGCAGGATATTGGGAGTAAGTAGAGAGAGGTGGTTTAAATTTATGTTTGAAGATATAAAACAAACATGTGACTATTGGGTAATGTGAGTTTAGAAAATCTTTGCTCATTGCCCTTAGGAAGAATATAAATTCTCACTGGAGGTGATGTTTCAGAAGAAAAATTAAATGAGGCATTTGTTTCCCACCTTAATTCTCAATCCTTTCTATGAGCTCCTCATCTCTCATGGTAGAACCTCATTAGCCTTTACTCTTGCTACCTCTAGAAATATCCTGGGTAGCACTCCCTTCTACTATCAGCCAGTGGACTACAGAATGTAGACATTCATATTTACTTATTATGAATTAAACCTTTAGCTTGCTAGGATAAGTTAGGTCTGACTATATAGTGGAACCCTATCTCAAAAACAAAACAAACAAAAGGCAAAACCAAAAAATAAAATAAAATAAAAATAAATAAAGCAAAACCAAAACAAGACAGAAAGAAAACAAAAATAGAAAAATGAATTTTTAGGTCTAAAATTGTTTTATATTTGTTTTTAGTTTTAAATGCAACTTTAGCATTTCACTGTCTTCTCTTGCATTTGATACGTGCTTTAACTACTTAACCTAGATTGGTTGTTGAATCTTCCGTGATGGTTTAAATTTTGGGATATTGTAAACAATTTGTTCTAAGCTATTTTAATCCTCTTAATGCTGCCAATTTTGGGGGATTGCTAAACAACACTAAAAGGAGGTATCAGTTCATGTTGGAGAACAACTAAGCCAGAATTCTCCAGTGGCTAGTGTGCCTCTCTCTGCCCTTCTCTTAACTGCTCCCTGTGTGTTGCTGGGGATTGAGCCCAAGGCCTTGCATGTGCTAGACAGTGTCTTACCACTGACCAGTAGCCATAGTCCTTGGGCTCCTTCTTCCTCAGCCTCTCAGGGTGCTGCTGTAACAGGCAGGTGCCACCATGCCCAGCTATTCTGATGGGCATTTCTTGCGTTAGCACAGTCACATGCAGAGGAGGAGCTGCCTCTTGTTCAGCTGTGGCTAGTCTGTGTCCTGAGTGGCAAGCATAATTTTGCCACAGTGATGCTTTCTGTGAAAGTGTGGATCTGACTTGCTTCCAGCCCTACTCTTCTGTTTCCTGTCAGGGCTTCTCCAGTGAAGTTCCAGGGCCAGACGCACAGGAGTGTCAGTTCACTCCTATAGTCTCCTTCTTGCCACCTGCTTTGAAATTCATCACCAATGATGTGCTGCCCAATTTCCTTCTTATCAAGAGGAATTACCAGGGAATAGGAACTGAAGGTTGTGGGGAGCTTGGGTCCTTGGGGTCTGGCATACTTGAACCATGCTTGCTTGTTTCTGGTTGTGCCTGCTCTGTGACAGGGGACACACTCTGTTCTTTTTGTGCCTCCTATCCTAACTGAGCAAGTGCCTTACTGCACAAGGACTTGTCATTTATTTAGCCCCAGTTCCTTAGCTGTCCAGTGGGCCACATACAAGATGGTACAATGAGGAGAGAAGATCCCTGAAGTAGATAATTTATAATAGTAAACAGTGGGTGGAATCAGGATGGGTATATTTCCTATTGCTTGTAATAAATCACTGATGGGGAGACTTGGAGCAGTGCCCGTGGGTCTAGCACAGCTGAGGCTGTGTGCTCAGGATCTCCTAGGGTGCTGCTGTGCCTGCCTTCTCCCCTGAGGCTGGGCTTGGCCCAGTACAACTCATGGCAGCCTGCATCCTCGGAGCCATTCAGAGCCTCTGACCCCCCTGACAGTGAGTCAGTTGACCCAGAGTTAACTGATTTATAGACCTTAACTTTTGCCATGTAACGTAACTTAATCATGGTGCAACATCATGCCAGCACTTCCGGGGTGAGCAGGAGTATGCAGGGTGCATGGAGCTGCTGAGACCTTGGCTCAGTTTCAGAATCTGCCTACCACCTGGGAATGGACAGGACTGTATTCCTCAGTTTGGTATCTTAAAATAGTTTAATCAATGCACCAAACCTACTTCCTGCCTAGTTATAGTACTTAGACTACAGAAGGCTCCGGGTTCAATCCCCAGCACTGCAAATAGAGTTACATAAGATATAAGTGATAAGTTACTTTAAAAAAAAAACATTAATTCTTGGGCTAGAGAGATGGTGCAGCAGTTAATGTGCTTGCCTACAAATCTTAACAATTCATCCGGTTCAATTCTCCAGTGCCCACATGAGCCAGATGCACAAAGTAGTGCATGCATCTGGAGTTTGTTTGCAGTGGCTGGAGGCCCTGGCACACCCATGCTTTCTCTCTCTCTCTCTCTCTCTCTCTCTCTCTCTCTCTCTCTCTCTCTCTCTCTCTCTCTCTCTCTCTCTCTGTGTGTGTGTGTGTGTGTGTGTGTGTGTGTGTGCCCGCGCGCGCGTGTGTGCGCGCGTGTGTGTATCTCTCTTCTTATAAATAGAATATTTTTTAAAAACATGTTAATTCTTTATTTGCTAGATGTGAGGTTTCTATCAGAATTTCTAAATGAAAGCTAAATGACCTAAATTCTAGAAGGAACTTGAGCTAACCACAGGGTCAACAGCAGCAGTTCCTTCATGCTTACTGAACACTTACGTGTCTGGAAGTGGCATTGCTGTAGACTAGTAACTTGTTTTGGAGGAATGCGGAACGAAGGCCCAGGGCAGCCGGAGGTTGGCTTAGTGTTGTGGCTCTGGAGAGGGTACCTGTGAGGTGCCTGCTGCTCCTCTTCACCTATGCGAGTAGAAAATTGAGCAATCCTACTTTTCAAGAGTATTTATTTTGAGCTAGACATGGTGGCACACGCCTTTAATCCCAGCACTCAGGAGGCAGAGATAGGAGGATTTCCATGAGATCAAAGCCATCATGGGCTACTGAGTTCCAGGTAGGCCTGGGCTGGAGTGAGACCCTGCCTCAGAAAGAAAAAAGAGGAGTATTTTAATGAGAACATGGCTCCTTGCTGAAGCATGTTCCCCAGTCCCCAAGAGAAGATTAGCATTCCTAGCCTGCCTGTGAACAGCCATACTTACCCTGTGCTGGTCATGCACGCACACCGGAGGTTATCTGTTCTCCCCCTTTAGATAGACTCTTGCTCTCTCCTCGTTAATCTTGGGGTCAGGTGAGCTCAAGAATTCAGTTGATGTAGCTGGTGGAACCAGTCACCATGTGAAGCGGATTGATTACGTTTCAGAGCTTCCTGTCTTTAACACAACTGTCTTCCAACAAATGACTTATCAAAAAGGCTGGTCTTAGCATTTTGGTTAAAAAAAAAAAAAGGAAAAAAGAAATTCCTTTAAACAGCCATTTAGGGGCTGGGGATATGGCTCCGTGGTTAAATGCACTTGCATGTAAGCATGGCAGCCTGAGGTCAATTCTCAGCACCCAGGCAAAGCCAGAAGCAAAGTGGCTCATGCATCCGTGATCCCAAAGTGCCTATAGTGATGGTAGGTGGCGGCAGGAGAGGCTGGAAACTCGGGCCAGCTTCACTGGCCCACGAGAGCAAAACAGCCAGGAAGACCCTGTACAAGCAAAGCTGAAGGAGCACGGACCTCTGCACATGCACACACATGTGTACCTGCAGATACACACAATTAAAAGTCAGCTTACATTTTCAGTTTCTTTATCTTCTTATTCTTTTGCAGGGAATAAGTAGAAAAATCATATAAATAGGATGTGAGTGCTGGTCTGAGAAGTTGGCACATTAGTGACTTGCACTAAATTATGTTAATAGACTATAAACCTTTAAACCCACCGTGGGGCATACATCACTGATCCAGCTCTCATTGGGTCACGTGATTGAAAAGTGCTGGTCTGAGATGGTGTGCTGTGCCATACAGTAGCTTCCAGCTGCTGCCCATGGCCACTGTGCCCTCAGAACGTGTGGCTAGGGCAGCTAAGAGGCTGGGTTTTCTATCCAGTAGTTTAAATTTTAATAGTTACATCGGGGCAAGTGGCAGTCATATTGGGTAGCAGAGACTCGACTGTTTGTGCTGCTGGACAAGTTCTTCATAGTGGGGATGTGAACGAGTTAGCATACGTTCATGTCAGGAAGCTGATGCGAAATAGCCTATGACACCCTCGGACATTCCCATTCCTTGCTTTAGTGCTTGTGCAAATTATTTTAAAGGCATGTGACTACATGGTGAGTGTGTTAAAGGCATGTGACTACATTTTCAGTGTCTGTGTTAAAGGCATGTGACTACATGGCAGTGTGTCTCTAAGTTGCTCATTTTTCTGCATGCATCTTTTTACTTTATGCAGTGAAGTTAATTTTTGATTGTTGGTTTCAACAGAACTTCGTTTTGAAGCATCACAGATTCCCACAATTAAGTATATTAGAGGCACATGAAATTAATAAGGAAAGTTCTATTTGTGTTTGCATCTTTAACCACACAAACCGCTCCTGCTGTCAGGAAAAATGAGGCTTCATTTATTTGACTGAATGATGGCGCCCCACTTACAGATATTTATTGTTGCTTCAATGTGATTTGCCAATTTATCCCAACACTGAGAACATCGAATTTACTGTATAATTCTTTCATAACCTCTGACTATGGATAGAAAAAGAAAGGAAATCCTGAGAGACTAAGTGGGGTGATGGGAAACCCATGCTGAGATCTGATGTTTCATGGTGTTTTTTTTTTCTTCCCAAGAACTTCTAGATTGTTCTAGTTTTTATATGACCTGCATACAAATTCTCTCTCATCTGCAACATTTTTCTGGGCTAATTTAGGTGTGATTTCCCAAGGGGCATCTGACTTAAATTATTTTATTCATTCAGGGATCTCCAATGCCCAGGATTTTAGGAAAGAGAAAAAGAATATCAGGGAATGAAATGAGAACCAATACAGTTTTGAATTTTGAGTATTTATTGTTGATGTTTTTCAGTCATACCTATGTACCTTTCACAGTTTTAATAATCAGAATAAAGGCCAACCTAAACAAATTTAGAGCAAATGCAGTCCAGAATTTTAAAGCAGGGATGCTCTTGTGGGAGCTTGAGCTTTATAAAACTTGTAATAAGAAAACCGTACAAGTGCCAGACTCATTATTTAGACTCCTTGTTTCTCACAAGAGAAGCGTTATGACTCCTCTTTTAACAGCACACTGAATATAAAAAAAACTGAATTATTGTTATCAGTAGGTTTATCTATTTTTTATCATAAGCGCTTTTAGCAATAAAATGTTTTTTGCCTTTTTTAGCAATAAAATGTTTTAATTAAAGTATGCACTCTTTTAAAGACTTGATGCTATTTCACACTTAATCATATAGTTTAAACATAACTTTTATATGTATTAGGAAACAAATAAAAAGCGGCTTACTTTATTTGAGGATTTGCTTTATTGTGGTGGTCTGGAACCAAACCCACCAACCATGTCTTTGAGGTGTGTCTTACTTGGGATCCTTTGTCATCAACATAATGATTGTATGTATCTGTGGGGTGCTTTGAAATGTGCTTTTATTGTGCTCTGAACAAGTCAGCACATCCATCACCTCCAGCATTGATCACTTCTCTGTGGTGAGACCATTCCAAATCCTCTGCTGGCTATTTTGAAACATATCAACTATGATCCTCTGGGTAGGATAGAACATTAGAAGTCTTCTTACCTAGTTGGCACTTTTCCTCAGTGGCAATCTCCTTGTGCTCCTTGCCCTTATCCTCTCCAGTCTGGGTACCATTCTATCCACCACCACCATGAGAACAGCTTTTTAAAGACATGTATTGTATGTGTGAGATCATATGGTATCAGCTAGCCTTGCCATAACATAAATAATCCTGCTCAACATTGGAAAGGCTAAAGGTTAAACTGCTTTTTGAATACAGCACCAAGCCAATCCAATCTCTCTCTCTCTCTCTCTCTCTCTCTCTCTCTCTCTCTCTCTCTCTCCCCCCCCCCTCTCACTCTCACTCTCCCATCTTCCCACGTAGACATGTTGTTCTGCCAGTGACATTCAGATCATTAAAAGCCCAAGCCAAGATCATCTTGTGGCTTATCCTTTATTAGCTCCTGGCAGGTTGGTTTTAATTCACGGGCTGGGTAGTAGTATCACCTGGAATTGCAGGACACCTGAGCAGTACCTTTGAACTGTTACTACAGTACACATTTCTGCTTCGCACAGCTTTCTTGTAGTCTTCAGTACACCTCTTCCACAGTGTGAGCTGTGCTCTGCTGCAGTGTGCTTTTGTCCCACCCCCTCACCCTTCGCCCCTCTGCTGTGGTTTTTAGGGAGTTTTTGGCAGGAAGGTGACTGGAGGCCAGAAGTTTAAGGCCAGCCTCAACCTTAGAGAAATCTCATCTCAGAATGGTGGGAGGGAAAGAGAAAAGAAATATTTAAATTTAAAACCTAATGAAAATCTATCCGGTGTAATTTTCACATGATACATTGAAATTTTTGACATGTAGCCGTTCCATTTTTTAAAATATAGATTTTATTTCTACAGAAGATGTACTTTTTCTCTTCCTTTATGAACATATGGAATAAAGTTATAATAACGTAACATTCTTGTCCACTCATTCCATAATCTTTGTCATTTCATGTGTGGGTACATTTCAAGTGTTCTCTTTATTTAGGTTATATTTTATTGCTTCTTTGCATTTCTGATAATTTTTTTATTATGTGCCAGACATTGCAACTTTTACCTTGTTGATGGTTGGTAAATATCATCGACCAGTTTCATTACTTGGAAAGGACTTGTCCTTTTGATTGTGTTTCCAGGGAAGTGAGGCCAGTCTGCTCTTGAGTTTCCCCTGGTGAAATGGAGCACTCTGCTTGGTCCTGATCCTTTTGGAAGGTTCTCTTCCCCTCAGGTAGTGTCTGTACACACATGTGCTGAGCTTCTCTGTTGGTGCCGGAGGTGATGTTTCTGGTGCGCTGGGGCACCATGAGCACAGCTCCCTCTCCTTCCCTTAGAGATCTGCACATGCAGCCAGGCTTTTCCCTGGTGGCCTTCTCGAAGCTCACACACTGAGTTGGGGGAGTTCTAGGATGGCTGGCTTTGATTCCAGGCTCTTAGGGATCGTGGTCATTTTACTGAAGTTCAACATCATGGTAACTATTGCGCTCTCACAGTCTGTTCCTTTTTAAAGGGAATGTAACTGCATTCCTGTGGTAGAGCATTAGATGGAGGCAAAGCAGACTTCTTCTTGACTGGTATGGACGTGATATTTCTATGTGTATCCATATCCCCCCCCCCCCCCCCGTCAGTTCTGTTAATGCCTTCAGCTTTACTCTTGACACATGGTGTTGGGGGCTGGGAAGATAGCCATGTGGGTATGTATGGCTCTTGTCCTGAAGACACGAGGACTGGAGTTAATGCCCAGTGGGTGTGGTGGCTGACTAGCTGCACTAGCAGTGTTGGTGAGCCTCACGGAGAGCCACTGAGGAACACACCAGACATGGTGCCGCCATCATTTCAGTGTGGCATTTTGAATAAGAACGCATTGAAGTGCCTTTGTCCACTCTAGACTCAGAGGTGTTTCGTTGTCTCCATGTATGAGGCTTGCCTTCCATCTCAGCACAGCCGAGCGACCATCCATCTTCTCCTCGGCTGCTCCTTCTCTCTTGTGTGGTGCAGATTATCAGAGACTGTTTTTTAACATTGTTATGTCATAGGCTTTTGCTTATTTTATTTTATTTTTTTGATTTTTGATTTTTTTGATTTATTTCATCACTATTTTTTTTTTACAGTGTCTCATCTTGTTGCCCAGACTGGCCTTACCTCCTGGGCTTATATGATCCTTCTGCCCAGTCTCTTGAGTAAGGCATGTGCCTGGCTTTTGTGTTTTTGTATTGTTGTTGTTTTAATATGACTATTACTTTTGTATTGTTCTTGTTTTAATATGACTATTTATTTAGCAAAAAGGTTAATATAAAAATTCACATATTTTACACCAACAGGCCCTTTGGGGAGGGGGCAAGGATTTCTTTGCTGAACAGCACCTGTTGAAACTTGTTCCAAGGCTTCCAACATGATGATCCGAATTCCTCCTCCACCGTTGCTGTTTCCACACACTCGCTGACCACAAGATTCATAAGGGATCAGATCCCCACAGTGTTCATTCTTGGACATGTCTGCCACCATTTAATCTCTATAACTTCTTGTCTACAGATTCCTTCAGCTCAGGAGGGAGGACCCTACTCGTGGGGTCTCCTCTGCGGGTCCACTGCTGCTTTATGGGCCTGCCTTTTAGGAGGGTTTTTTTTTTTTTTTTTTACTATGCAATTTGGTTGGTTGTTTTTTTTTCTTTTACTTAGTTCTATAGTTGGAGTATCTTTGTTAGTATTTCATTAGTGTAAAAAGAGCCGTGTTTTAATGAATCATCACTTGACCTTCTAGTCGGCTATAGTTATAGATCGTGAATTACACATGCTACCTAAATATTTTATGTTCCCTTGTGATAGCAAAATCAAAATGTGTGACTTTTCTCAATTCTCCCACATTTTCAACCGTGATGACAGCCAACTCAGGTGTATATAATAGTTTATGTTTTAAAAGCTGTAAGTCATAAACCCCTTTTCATGTTGTGGATTGCTTTACAAAGGAGAGAAGGTTTCATTGTGTCTTCAGCGCTGTGTCCTGTGTGCGACAGCCCTGCAAGCAAGGGCAGTGCTAATGTTTTTGTGTGACTTAAGATCTTTCCTGTGTCATAATACTTTGTCCTTACTGGTTCCAGGGTCATCAGGTGACAGTTATTTGAAAGTTCTTAGTAGCCAGAGTTCCCACTTAGCCAAGATGGTGTGTGTTGTATCATATAATCAGATGCCCACCCGGAGAACTGCTCCGATGAGAATGCTGGTTAGAACCTATATTCGCTCAGGGTCAGGTTCATTCCATTGACACCTGGTGTCCTCACTCATTTCACACGGGGGCGGGGGGGCAGGAAGCTCACTGTCCCCCTCCTGTGACCAAGGTGGAAGGCTGGAGGACAGAACTGGCCTGAGGGTTTCCTTTGCTCCTCGAAGGGTGTTGGGAATTCCTACTTGTCCTCCTTGGATTTGAGCTGGGCAGTGGCTCAGAAACTCCTGGGCATGGATGATTTTCTTCTTCCAAACCATCCCTGTCAACATTGCGTGGTCTCTCCTTTAATCGTCTAGGCTGAAAGACCTCAAGAAAGGACTTGTGAAAATTTAGCTTTTCCCACTAAAAGCCCCGGAACTTCCTTAAGCACACTTATCACAGTGCTGCACATTTCCTGTGCCCCTCAGTGAGAGGGACTCTGTTCCTCCTCCGATCGGCGAGCGACTCTGCGCACACGCTCTGCGCTGCTTTGCTGTGGCTCGGGCCCCAGTCCACAGGACTTTCCACTCAGGGATAAGAGATCACAGATTGTATTTCCAGAGAAAGTCCCTTCTGTTATTTTAGGGGGAATCACAGGGATTAAGTCATTTTTACTGGAAGAAGCAATTTTATGATAAATCTTCTTAGTATTTGTTTTGATATTTGCATTTCAGTGTAGACATCTCTATTGTCTTGGCAGTTGAGTAAAGACACTTTTGACTTTTTATGATTTAGCAAAAAGGGAAACCATCTTTTTGTTGAGTCATAGCCCCACTCTTTTGCCCTGGATGGGCTGGAACTCACTGTGCACCCAGGCTGCCCTTGACTGCCTCTGCCTCTGCCTCCTGAGTGCTGAGATTGCAGGAATGCATCACTGTGCCTGGCTAAGATACCTGATTTCTGGAGGTAGGTGTGTCCACTTCTCTTCCTGAGTGTGAGCAGTGCCATTTTGACTTAAAGTTCCAAGCTGGTCTCTTCCTCTGAGCTGGCTCACACATTCACAGTGCCTGTGGACAGAATGGCTGTGTTTGTCTTGTTCCCAACATAATCCCATCCTGACTGTACTTGAGACCAAATCACTGTTCTCGTGATGGCAGTGTGACGCATGTTTACTACTGAGTCAGGTATTGTTCTCCACTGCGATCTCCTTTCCATTCTTGCTAACTTGCAGTTTTGTCTGGAGTTAAAAACTGCCCCCATTCCCCCAGGTACTCTGTTTCCTTTGACCATCTAGCTGGTTCTTCTACGCATGTGACATCTTCACAGCACAGCTTCTCTTAGGCTGTCACACCTGCCAGATCCATCTTGTTTTTCATTTCTGTTTTTCTGGAGAGACATCCCTCTGGATTTCCAGTCTCCTGATGCAGTATGAGGTTGTCAGCCTTTAGACATCACCAGTGAGGTTGTCAGTCTTTAGACATCACCAGGGAGATTGTTAACCGTTAGATATGACTAGCTGTCCCTTGGAGTGCCTTTCACAATTCTTTTGTCCCTTCTGTATTTGGGTCTCACATTAGCTAAATCACAGCTCACTTTGATTCTGCGTATCCTGCAGTAGCATCCTGAGAAAGTGTGAATGGGCAGCGATTCTTTTAAGAGTTTGTATTTTTTTTTTAATGTGTTAGGTGTTGCTTTATTGGAGAAGTGCTGTCTTCAAAGGAAAGGTCTTGCTTCTCTGTTTAAACTTTTGCTAGACATTTAATGTTTGCTTTGTTGCTTTAGCTGAGTTGTGTAGGTTGTATAGAAGTGTAGTTCCGCTCTACCATCTTTCCCGTTCCCCAGAGAAAGCACTGGCACTGCTCCTTCTGCTGCCAACATACCATCTATTTTGCTTCTTCAAACACTCCACCATCACATTGATTAGCTTACTGCAGTTCTGTCCTATTCAGGATTTAAAAAGTAGATGTATTTTCTAAGAATTAAAAAAAAAAATCCTCTAAATGTTACATCTTTCAAACTGAGCTTGGTTGCACATGCCTTTAATCCCAGCACTAGGGGATTATCAGGACCCCTGTGAGTTCGAGACCAACCTACACTACAAAGTCAGTTCCAGGTCAGCCTGGGCTAGAGTAAGATCCTACCTCCAAAATCCAAATACTATATACATACATACATACATGCACATGTACACACACACACATGAAGTCTATCTGCCTTTCAATGTTTCATGTTGTTGTTGAAATGTGAGCTGCTGTGTTGATAATGGACACTTTCTTCAAATGTCATTTCCTCCATACCCTGTGCCCTTGGGAGACAGATTTCCACCTGTGGTGTTCTCAAAGCTTCTTGTCTTGGTTTCTGGACAGTTACAGTCACCCTGCAAATAGCCTGTGGCCAGTGCTTTCTCTGTGCCTGTCTACTGTCTCGTTCTAGAACTTAGATGTTGGGTATATTAAACCGCTTGAGCTTTCTTTTTCTTCGTGAAGTTTCTTTTCCTATATAGTTTTCCTCCTGGGTGATAACCGTGAAATTAGAAGCATTCTTGATTTCAAAAATATTTTTGTGTTTGGTCCTTTTCCCATGTCATCATCTGTTTTGTGGATCTTTTCCTTCTGTGAAACGGAATTTTTTTAAATGTTTTTTTTTTGAGTCCTTGCATTATCTCTTTCTTCTGAGCGACTATTTTTACTTTAATCTCTTTTATGTCAGAGGCTTGCTCGTGCTCACACTTTACTTTGCACACTACTTACTGTGCAGGTTGGAGGCTCTGGTTGAGTAGATGCTCTCATCAGCCGGCTTTGCCCTTAGGGAATAACTTATGCTCCTATGTGAAAATCTCTTCTCTGAGGAGACACTGTAGACTTCCGTTGGGAGATGGGGAGTGATGCTTCGGCCTAGCTGCCCTGGAGAAGGAGTTTAAGGTCTCCATGCCTGGTACTTATTTCTCAGTGGGACATGTTGCCATTTTACAGACCACTCTGCCCATGATCCCTATACACCTCTTGTCCCAGGCCTATGGAGAGCCTCCCTCGGGATGCTGGTGCCTGGCTCTGGCTTTCTACCCTCTGCTGATGGAGCTGGCTTTACCCACTGGCCTCTTAATTCTTGAACTTCCTGCTCTCCCTGCACATGTGGATTTATCTCCCAGGAGCTCTCATTTCTCCATTTTGAGCTTTTCCATCTTCACATATGCCAGTGAAGAAATCATCTATATCTCCATTTTAGCAAAACATTCATCTTACCGATCCCACGCTGTCTTCGGGACAGGAGTTTTGGAAGAGCCGATTTCTGACCAACCACCTCTAATGTGGTTGCAGAGACGCTGGCTGAGGCTAGAGGCCTGTGGAGAGTTGGTGACAGAGATGGGAACCCTGCTCTAGAAGTGGCCTCGCCACCCGATGTCTGCTCTTCTTGATAATAGTCAGAAGTCATTGTCTTTTCAACTTCCCTTTGGTGTTTTCAGATGCCCACCTAACTGTCTCATCAACACATGATTTCAGATCCTTGTTTTGTCTTATCATACTGTTCCCTCTGCACTTGGAAAGACTGCTGTGGGAGAAGAGCATTCTGGATAAGCAGGAACACCCCTACCTCGTGATCCGGGTCTCCTGAAGATCTCCTTAGTGTTAGCGTTGAAAGCGTGGAGTGTGTCACTGGGAACCAGAAGCAAAGCCAGGCTGTGTGGGGATCTGAGATGGCTGGAAGACCTGAGGCTGATAGGAGGCTGAACACGGGAAATTCAGCTCGGGTGAAGGGCTCATTTCAGAGAGAGACTGTTTCTTCTTAAGTAAAGGATCCATTCCCATGTAGAAGTAAGATGTTATTGAACAATTTTTTAAGTTCTTCAGGGAAGAAAGCATACATATATTTTAGAATATTTGCAGTTAAATACATGTCTCTTTAGGAGCAGCTAAATTTTGGCATCTAACCTTAAAGAAAAGTGATATGATTATAAAAATCACTCTAGTGATTTAAATTGATCACACTCTTTGGACCATCTCTAGGGTCAGTAGAGTGATAATTGCTTGCTTGGAAAAAAATGGTTGTCAAAAATCTTTGTATTTAGTGTTTGTGTATAGAGCATAATCGAAAACTTTAATTCAAGTGAAGTGTTCTTGCTCAAAGCAAAATACCTGAATCTGGAAGAAATAAATCTTTTAAACTCTAACTGTAAAGCAATCTGTTCACATTTAATTGACACCCAGTTAAACATTGGCTATAATGTGTGGTTTGCCATTTAGCTGACATTAATGACCTCACTCAACTCATATTTTAATATTACATTGGCTGTTTGTTTATTGTTTATTTTAATTTCCCAGTATTTGATTTCCCATGATGTAAAGTTTTTCACCTTATAAACAATTTTCTTGTTTTGAATCTCAATTCTTATGGAATCTTTCACACATATATTGAATTTAATTGTATATGTTCTTTAGGGCCGGAAAGCCCGAGTTGTATTATTAATAAAACTTGGGCATCTCCCTGGGTTGTCGCTGACCTACAAGGACTCCTTCTGAGCATGGTAGTGCTGTCCAAATTATCCTTGGAACTTGGCACAGCCTGCCCGCTCTGGGGTCAGGCTGCGAGAGCCCCCTTGCTTTCACATTGGGATGCCATGTCTGGTCATGCTGAGCAGTTTCAGCATTAGTGTCTTACCTCCTGTTCTGTCTGTTTTCAGTCAATTTCTGACCAATTTCCTGTACCTGGAAATCTTTTGTATTCTTCAGGTTATGAGGACAGGAGAAGGGATAGAGAGACTCTGAAGTGCTTTCTTTTGGATTTTTTAATTCAAATCTTAAGGCGTTTTTAAAGAAAGTTTTCGAAGTTTGATTGGCTGACTCTGCAAACATTTCAAGCTGCATGGCTCCTAGAGAGGAGAAGCATCTGCATAAGTACATGCCGGGCAGGATCTGGGTTCGAATATGACTCCATTCAACGTGGGCATGTCTCTGTGTAAGGCCACCCCTGATCACTGTCTACCTGCTTGCCTGTCTTACTGTCCAGACCGATGTTTTCATTTTTGAAGGTAGTTTAACTCGGAGCATAGCGGTAGTAAAAGTCACAGGATTAACCTGCAAGCTGGCTGCTTGTCATAAACCGTTTGTAACGTGCTAAAAATGCAACGGTAGAGCCTGCCTTCCTAGACCCCCCCCCCTCAGTAAACTGCAGCAAATGTTTAACCCTCCCCTTCCAGAGACTCAGGCCTGTGCTGGTGCGGGGCATGGGTTTCTGCCCCCTCCCTGTTTGGCATCCCTTGAACTTGATGCTTTCTCATACCTGACAGAGATGCTAAATACCTAAGTGTAGGCATGGAAAAGTCTGCCTTTGCCCTCATTTACATTGCGTATTCTTCAGAGTTTCTTCCTTGAATCTAGATTTTTTCTTTCTTTTTGAGATCTTATTTCTTTGGGATGAATAGTATGCGTATTAAATTCTGTGATGTTTATGTACACCTGTGGCTTTAGTCTGATTACCGTCTTTAAGTGTGTGTGCAGTGATGGTGATGCTTTAGTCTCAAGGTGGCCTCGAACTCATGGCGATCCTCCTACCTTTGCCTCCTGAGTGCTGGGTTTAAAGGTGTGTGCCACCACACCTGACTCATTGCTTTGTTTTCAAGGCAGGGTCTCCTTATGTTCTGGCCTTGACCTTGCTACATAGTACCTTGCTACAGATTGTACCTTCGAATCTCAATCCCCTGCCTCTGATTCCAAGTGCTGGGATTCCAGGTGTGTATCACCACACCCAACAATCCCTATTATTTTAAATTCTATTACACCCTCAGTCTGCTCACCGTTTCCCTTGAGGACTCCGCGGTACCTAGCATTTCCTGCACCCTTTGTCTTGTGCTACTGGGATAAACTGCACAACTATGATGTGCCTCCAGCACTGGGGATTATCCCGTATTCTCGTGGTCAAGGTGAAGTGAGGATGTCAATGATACCTTGCTTATAATTATGAAGATCCCAAGCAAGGGAAAAGATAATGTATTTTAATAGCCACAGAATAATGCATGTTGAGATTCTGCTGTTCAAAGTTTAATATGATATCCTTACTGTAACACATAGTAAATGAAATTCTAAAGTTTTGTCATTAGTTAATTGCCATTCATTAAGGACTGTAAAGTCACACATTAAAGTTTTAATCCCATGTGTGCATGTAATATCATGTGTGACTACAAACAGATTACTGAGCATCTCCAACTCTCCATCTCCTCACCTGTACCATGGATGTGACACATCATAGAGCCGACCTCCAGGCTCACATGGGTTCCTGTTGTCCTTCAGTAGGAATGGTATCTGATGAAAAGGCAATTCTGTGGTTCCTTCTAACTTTTTTAACTTTACAAGAAGAAAATTTAAAGAATGAAAGTATTATATTTTAGCATCACACCATGACCCAAGTGCCCCTACCAAGTTCATCATAATCATAGTAAAATAGAAGTAAATTATGCTATTTTCACAGCGTGGAGGGTCCGTTTATCTTCAGAGACTCTTGCAGCATCACTCTACAGTGTGTCTTGATTATGGTTTGCCTTTCTGCTGGTTCTGAGAGCACCGAGAGCAGGGCGGAAGGCCGGCACCACGCCGCACCTTCTGGAGGGGAGGTGATCAGATGGGCCCATCTGTCACCTGGCCTCTGATAACACCTGCAGCACTGGTCTCAGATCTCCAGAGAAGTGGCCCGGTGCTTCCCAGAGGCCACTGTGTTTTGGAGAACTGACCAGGCTGGGGAGCAGTCCTGGGAGGCTGGCAAATCTTTCATGGCCCGGGGCCCAAAGGCAAGTGTGAGGTAGGAGCCATCAGCTGCAGAATACCACAAGGATGACAGCAGCCAGCGACTTGTCTTTCTTTCCAGAATCAGTCTGTTTTATTGTTTTGAGTGAATGGAACAACAGGTCAAAATCCTCTAGGGATTCAACTATCATTTGTTTAGTTATTTTAGGGCATATTATGTATATAATCATTTATACATTTTTTTCTGAGCTAAGTCTGTGACTCCTTACATGTATATACTAACAAATGTATATACTAACAGAAGGAACACATATTCTTCCAGTCAAGACAGTAGCTTCTTCTCGCACAGGGTGCTGGCACTGGTCTTTTAGATCCACTATGGGAATTCTGATCACAGGTGGTTACTTCCTACTGAGATGTTTGTGTGACCCCATTTTATATTAGTCTACACATAGAGTTCATGTTTGAATATCAAATATTTGACCTTTCAGGCCATAATGTAATATTTTGAAAGTTCTCTAGAATACTGATTCTTCAAGGGCTGCTCTGAGACCATTTACCCGTGGACTATTCCAGAACCGCTTCAACCTGAGTATCCTGGCTTTCAGCATTAGCTGAATGAAACAGAAATATTTTGTCCATTGACAGGCATCGGACAGAGCCCTTGCCCTAGTACAAGCCAGCGCCTTGTCTGTTGACATCTGATCGTTCAGTTCTTAATTTCTTTAGATCAATATGGAAAATTGATTTTAAAATTTATAAATGTATGACTATATATTTTACAATGATATTTAAACACACGTAAAGTACCTACAAAATATCTTTTTCATCCAATGAAACAAGCAACTTTTTAAAGTAATTAGAATAATGATACAGTGCTACCATTTTAAAACATACACTGTTATATTGCCAATATATATCTCTTTTGCTGAATAGATATGTGATTACCTAGTGAGACCGCTTCAGAGGGTGACAGCGGGGTGCAGCAGGCTCAAGGCGAGCCTCGTAGGAATAGAAGGTGTGTTGGGTGCGGGGCTAAACACACACATTTTTCTCACAACATTTTGTTCATGGATTTCTGTGTTCACTTCGCGAATACTTGAAGCAAAGACAGTGGAAATGGTGACTGATAGAGTTTTCCCTCATGAGCCAGTCACCTTGATGGGATCAGAGGGGCCATTTGTTTGCGGTAGCTGGGGCTCCCTGACTGACACGTCATCTCTCGCAGTGCACGTAGATTGTAGGTAGTCTAAGGTGGGAAGCTCTAATGTATTACCTCAGAGATTGGACTGCGAGACCAGTGGATTGTTTATGGGTCTCCACAGAGGAGCTTATGAACGACCTTAATATTTACTCCCTCCAAAAAGGTGAAGTGATATTTAAACATATTTAAAAATTAAAGTACCTACAAAAATATCCTTTCCAATAAAACCATTAGTTCTTATCCTTGGGCAATCAAAAGCAACTTTTAAAAATACTTAGAATAACAATACGGTTATTTAGTAAGAAGTGCTGTTCCGCCTACCCTGGGCGCTCTGCTCTGCGGCCATTCCCTGGCTCTCCACCATCAGAGCTCCCTCTCTGGAGTGCTTAGAGAGACATGGCGCCCAGTGCCCACAGCACACGAGGCAGTGGACAGTCTTAGCGTCCTGCCCTGCAGGCTGAGCCTAGTAAGCTGAGCTAGAGACCCAGGGTCGTTCCAGCATTTTCCATCTGCTAGGGCTCACCTTGCTGGGGGCCCGCAGGCATATCTGGGGGGGCCCTGGTGGCAGTAGGAAGTCTGAAATGACTTACCAAGGGCTCTGAAAAGTGAATGCCATTTTCTTCCTCCTTCACTCATTTCTCCTCAGTCAGGACTCATTTTGAGAGATTTTGAATTGCCGACCTGGTGGACCTATGTGGTGGCCGGATGGTGGACGCTCTGATTAGCTCTGTGTGGACAGAGATGGCCCCACATAGTCTTCGAGTGTTGGGGCCATCAGAGCAGGGTGCACGTCAAGGATTGTTTGTTGGTGGCAAATCACGGCCTTGGAAGCAGCGGTCGGACGGATGGACGGACAGACAAATGGGATCACTGCTATAAGGCTGCCGTGGGACTATGTTCCCGCAACCGTGGATGTGGGAGAAGTGACAGGCGGCGAGCACTCTGCGGGGATCGTCACAGACTGCTGCCCGCAGGACCTCACCTCCGCCAAGGCCTTTAAGCGATTTGACAGGGACCAAGCAAACCCAGCCCTGTGCGAATGAATACTGGGCATCTCTCTGTCCCCACCCCGGGGAGCTCAAAGCTGGGTGAGGAAGGGTCACCCGGATCCTGGGGGGGCTGGGAGCTCACTTGGCCTAGGATGCCTCATGGGGTATCCTAGTGTTCTAAGCATTCCCAGTGTCCCCCAAAGCAAATCTTGTCAACTGTCTCCCAGCTACTCACCACATTTCTGGTGTGTTTGGCAGGAGTTATGACCTGAGAAGAGGCTAGCTTTCTAGAGTCAAAGAGGGCGAGCCGTTGTAGGTCCATCTTTTCATTTACTATGAGAGCTAGACTTTGGTTTTCAATTTCCCGGGCCTCAGTTTGTTCCTCTGTAAAACGGGGATAATATATGTCCTGAAAGGGATCTTAAGGGAAAGAAAATAAAACTAAATCGAGTGGAAATTTGCAACAGTGTCTGTCAGTTCGTGGCTTTGGAGATAATTTTTTTTTTTAGAGATAATCTTAAGGCTACTGGTATTACTATTGTGTTGCATTTTGGTTTTTGGAAGTTTTATCAAATGTTTTTCTAGCAAATGTGATTTTTTAAGCCTTGTCTGTGTCTCAGGTTGAGTTAGATTTTGCTGCATTAATAAATTTTAATGAATCTGTTTTTATTACTGCCTTCAGGTCTAGATACAGCCAGTGTCATGGACTATCTAGGTTTGTTTAGTTTTTAGGACGTGTAAGCATTGCCGTGAGTTACACATCACTGGGAAGTGTGATGACGTATGATGTGGGAATGATGTCACCATGGAGAATGGACCATGGTACACTTGGTTCTTCAGCATTACATAGACAGGGATGTTCTCAATATTTGTGTCTAAGGAATGGTTTTAAATATTTAGTTTCGTGGGCATAGGAATTGATATAGTCCCCGAGAAACACCCTTGTAGATAGAAAACCCATCTTCTTAAATTGATTTAGTAAGCATAGCATGTTAGTCATTTGTGGAAACATGCTTTCTGTCTCTTAACAAAATTTCGGGTTTGGATATGAGCCACACCACAATACTGGTTCAAGTTCACGTTCTGTGCAAGAGCTCTGCAGTGCGTAGGTAGTTTTTCGTTCGGCATCCTGTTCTCTAAGGTCCAAGGATCGGAATTACACGTTGGCTTTTCCCCTTTTGGGTTTCAAAATAAAATGCTCATCTTTGCCACTACCACTGCATCTCACCTTCAGATGGCACCGTGTTCCTCTCAGAGGTTCCACTTCATTGTTTTATTACGCATTCGCAATTATCACAGGGTAATAATAGCAGCCGTTTTCACATGAAGGTGATAGAGAATTTCCTGCTTTCAAGGTACGGCTGGCAAGTGGTGGAGCTGAGATGTAATACCCGTTCATTTCCACTTGCTCTTTTTCCGAAATTTCCACTTGGTCATACTGTTTTGTACAAGAACCCATCATTTTCAGGATTTTATATTTTAGTTTACATTAACATAAAAGAATGCATTTGAGTGTCTAAAGATTTTCCTGTAAAATTGGTATGAAGTTATTTGCCTCGAAGTATATTATTTCCAAAAGATTGAGTAGAAGGATGCAATTACAGAGAATCAATGTGAGCATGGAGATCATTCCCCGGGAAGTTGTTTGCTGTAATTGTGAAGACCAGACACGTCCTCGCAGATAGGGGGATACTTGGGGGGAATTCTTGGATTAGTGTCCAGGGGTGTCATCCTGAGCCATCAGTCTGTGGCCTCGACGGGCACCATTGATGTTCTTCTTGCTCCGGACAGGAAGTATGTGTGCGGTGTGAAGATGTGGTTGGCCTTAATCTCACATCTCCATTTTCTTCCCCTGGACAGGAGAGAAGGTTGAAGGTGTGGGTGGGAGTGGGGAGCCATGGCCCCGAGGGCACTATAGTGAAGGGCTGGGCCCGAAGCAGTGGGCATCTCTTTCCTAATGTCAGCGGCTGCCTTTTCTCCATTTTCCTGCCCTCCTTCATTCTTCCTGAAGGAGGCACTAAGGGTCTGTCCCGGTGGGGCAGGGGGTCCCTGGAGCTCTGGGAAGGACATGGGACCCCAGAGTGAATGTCTTCTTGCTCCTCTTCAGTGATGACTTTAGTCTCATGTGACATGTCCACAAAGTTCCTGGGCCAGGAGTCACGGGGGTGCTGAGACTGCTCACGCTTGAGCCCTGTCTGACACCCATGGGTGCCCTGCTTCGTGGTTTCTGGAGAGTTCCAGGTCCTCTGTGGGCAGGCTGGCCTCTGACCCCACCCCACCATTCCCGGTTCTGAGTTACCTAGGGCCCTGGAAGAAGGTGTCTGATGGGTGTTTCTGGGCATCTATGGTACCAGGAAGCCTTGTTTGATATTTTATGCATCACTATAGCTACGTTATATTTGGGTTTTTAATTTATATTTGCATAAAATGATATAGAACGGAAGCATTTGCACTTTGGGGCTTATGTATAAACACTTAAATGTCCTGTGAATGGGGCAGGTTAGGAGCTTCCTGTCACTTCAGCTCTTGGAGGCAGTGTGACAGGAGGGGGCATCTGGTCCCTGCAAAGGAGGACTGAGTGCTAGGGAGAGGGCACAGGGCTGCTCCCCAGGGCCCGTGTTTGAGGATGCAGAGGGTGCCTCTCTGTGCTGGGATGTTGCACCCCATCAGTGAAGATCTAGCCCAAAGCCCTGCTGGTCCGTCTGCTAGGATCACAGGAGATTTCAAAGTTGCAAACTATGGTAGGAATAATAGCTTTTAGTGAGTGACCTTATTACGATTCCTAATGTTCCCCCATTGCCCAGTTGGGAGAGGAGAGATGTCGGTGTGGTGGCACAAGTTCTCATAGCTTGGAGTAAATATCTTTCTCTTAAAGCTACAACAGCTGACTTTTAGAGATTTTCTGTTCATTTTCAGGTTTTCATATTTCCAATTTTGAAAAGAATTTCAATCGAGGGCATTTTTACAGCATCTTTAAAATATTGTTTGAAGAACTTCCTTTTGGACCTGTTGATTCTCAAAATTCCTCTAATTTCTAATGGCTCCAATGTTCCCTGTGTTAATTTGTTCTCGCTCAAAGCTGACCTGTGCAGCGGGCACGTTTCCTTGCCATAGGTTCCACTGTGGAACTCCCGTGTTCTCTTTGCCTGTCTGCTGTGCTGTCCCAGGACACTTGTCACTGGGAACTGCTTTAATAAACAACTGTTCCTCGGAATCATAAATAGTCACTGGAGCATTTAAATTTGGTCTGCGTGGACGTGTCTTGGAGTTGGCATCCACCCATCTTTGCTGGGCACTGTCTCTGGGAGCACGGTGAACAGGAAACAGCCTCGCCCTCATGGAGAGGGGAAAGTGAGAAACATTCCTGTAGGAAAGGGTGTCAGTGTCTCAGTAGAAGGCTCAGGGATGAGGGCACTCCCCTGAGACCAGAGGAATTCCAGAGAAACACTGTCCCCTGGGGAGGTGGATGCAAGGTTGGGTGGAGGGAGCAAGGCTGACCATGACCTTAGGTGCCAGCTCATCTGGCTCAGACCCATGCTCAGTGGCTCTTGCAGGCACTGCCCACAGCTGGAGGGGATCGTGAACACACTCGAGGTGGAGCGAAGCCGCACGTCCAAGCTCTTGAGGACCCGCAGCCTCAGCCTGGCCACTGCAAAGGTGGGCACCTGGGGAAAACTAGGAAGATGCCGGCTCTCTGGCTGGCTCGCCACCGGAAGAGGAGCAAGTCCGCTTTCTTGCTTGGTTTTTCCCAGAAGGAAGCCATGATGGAGGCTGAGTTAGGTGGCCCTCCACTGCCATCCTTTCTCTCCAGCTTCTCCAGATGGGAAACAAAATCCACGCCCCAGGGTGCCAAAGCTCTAGCACTGCCTTGTCAATCCTGTGTCTGCCAAATGCTTAGCACATGCAATAGTAGCAGTCCTTCTTGGCCTGAGAGAAGCCATTTTGTTCCCTCAGAAAAGGGGCTTAAGTGATAAAATACCATAATTTTGCTTGATTTTATGAAGTGTAATTTCTTGACATAAAGGCCCAAAGAAACACTGAGAGCAAGGAGATTAAATACTAATTTTATTTTGAAGATATTGAGATCTTGAAACAAATTGTAATTTTATAGATCAAAATGTCTCCTTTAACCCCCCTCCCCACCCCCGAGAAACAACAGTTACCATGGAGTTAGAATGTGGAGTTGTGTTGGCTGTTCATGCCGCCTGCTGAGATCCCCACGGGCCGGGGCTGTCACAGCAGTGAACGGGAGGCATGGTGGGCAGCCCATGAGGGAGCTGGTGCCTGTTCATGGCTTCCCACACAAGTCCTGTTCGCTTCCAAAGGCACAGCATTACCAGCTCGGGTGCCAGGAAGAGCAGCTCAGGTGTGTGCGTGTGTCTGTGTGAGGATTCATGTGTGCATGTGGAGGTCAGAGGTTGGCATTGGTGTCTTCCTCCTTTGCTTTCCTCCATGGTTTCCTGAGGAAGGTCTCTCAGTTGAGCCCAGAGCTCGCTGATTGGGCCCCATCCAGTTTAATTGACTGACTGGTGGGTACTGGGATTACAGGCCGGCCACCACACCCACCCACACACCCACTTGGCATTTACTAGGGCTGCTGGGGATCCAAATAGTCAAGTTTTGAAACTGAAACTGAAAATCCCAGGACAGGAGGTGTCTGCTGTTGTCCCGCCCTCGCATCTTAAACACAATGCACTTTAAGTTTATCAACTAACAAAATAGCTTTAGATCTCTTAAAAATCCCTTCTCAGCATTTGGCCTAAATCTCCAGTCTCTCCCTCGTCTTTAGCGTAAAGCACTCTGGGTTATTTGCTTGACTGGATACAGCTCTTTCTTCTGTTTGCAATCATGTGCTGGAGTTGCATTGGTGTGGCCGAGGTTTTTAAAAATTAATTTATGCTATATTCTCTCCCCCACCCTCCCTACACTCCCTCTTCCTCATTACCCCTCCTCCATAAGAAAAACCCAGGAAAAACAGAAGCCTTCGTCATTGGTATTCAGTGACGAGCACCAGATACTTATTATAGAAACTTGTTGCACCTTAAAAGAGACCTTTACCTCAGAGGTCTTACTTGGAGTCCATTTGGAACCAGCTCTGGGCTCTCAGTCCCACATGGTCTGCTGGTGACAAGGATCTCATTAACATTGGGTGGCCCTAGTCCGCAGCATGGTGGATGTGAAATAGGACCCATAATATAGACCCGTATATGGTGGGGGTGATGTGAGAGATTAGGCCAAAGGCCTTGACAATGCTAAGTGCATACTACCACAGAGTGCCCTCCAAGCCCCAACTGCTACCCTGAGGAAAGACATCCGATGAACAGGATAAAAGCCTCAGGCCACCATTACATTTTCAGTTAAAGTTCACTACAGAACGGAATGTCATTTGTAACTGAGCAGTTTGCACAATCTGAGAATATTTTAAGTAACCAACATTGTTTCCTTTCAATACACAGTTTTTATTTATTTCAGTTATAAATTTTTAGGAAATAAGGTTTTTAGTATTGGAGCAGTAGCCAAAGAATATACTCAGAGCCAGGTGTGGTGATGCACACTTTTAATCCCAGCACTCAGGAGGCAGAGGTAAGAGGATCACTGTGAGTTTGAGGCCAGCCTGGGACTTCCTGGTGAGTTCCAGGTCATTCTGGACTAGAGTAGCCTTGCCTCTGAAAAAGGCAAAAACAAACAAAAACAGTAATCAGAAGGGAAAGCATTTTCCTTGGTTCTGTGCACTCAGCAGCTTCCAGTAGACTGAAGCGAGCTGTGTGCTCACCTTTGATCCTGAAGGGACTCACACACACACTGCAATTTGCAGACTGAGCGTTTCTGTACCTGAATAGAAAACGAAGGCCTGATTCCTAGGAAAACCAGCTGCCAGGATTTTTTATATCTTTTTTTAAATGTGGAACTAAAGATGTTACTTTTGCTTAAAATGAAGCATCACTTACTTAAAGGAAAGTACTGGGGGTTCTAGGTGTGCATTTGTGCACGCTCACAGGTCTATGAAGTTAACTAGGCATCACAGAGACAGCCAGTCCCTCAGCCTTGTGGCTGCAAGTCTGAACATCCTTCCTAAGGAAACAGTCATGCATAGATAAGGTCATTCCTCCGTATCTCCTTGAGATCTGTGAGAAACCAGAAATGACCCAGAGGACTCACAGAAGGACTTCATTCAGCGAGTCCTCACACGTTCTTCCAAGAGGGAATTTTATATGCCTAGAGATGATGGCTTTTAAGACTTGTAGGAAGTTTGGGAAATGCCTGTTAATGTTACACGTAATTACCCCAGTTTTCCAAGTCATTCATATTTTTACTTACATTACTTTCAGATGAAGAGAAAGTATTCTAAAATATTGTTTTCAGCTTGAAAATTGTTTAGTAAGTATTGACGATTGGTGCCAGATGGGGCATTCTGAAGCTTTGCTTTTCTTTAGACACATCTGGAAGAGGAAGAGGAAGAAGATGCTTCTCAACACATCACATGACAAAATACCTGACAGAGACAACTTAAGGGAGGAGAGGTGCACTTTGGCTCACAGTTTCAGAGGGTGCAGTCTATCATGACCTAGTGTTTGGAACTATGGCCCAGCTTGTTCACTTGTTTGAGTCAAGGCAGGGGACACAGGCAGGTCAGAACAGATGGGGATAGAACCCTCAACAGCCTGCTGCTAGTGCCCCGTGCCTTCCGGTTCCTCAACCTCCCAAATCAGCACTACCTACTTGGACCAAGTGGGCAAACCCACGAGCCTGTGGGAGATGTAAACCAGAACCAGAACCTAAGTGCCACTGAAGTTCTGAGAGAAATGTTGCAGAAAAATTAGTTAAGGAAGCCCCAAGCAGAGAGCACACCAAATATTTACATTTGGGAAATGATATGAATGGGGGGCCATCAGTTTCATTCTTTTTTCATTTTTGCTCTCTCTTTCCCCATCCCTTCCTCCCTTTTTCTTTTTTCCTTCAAACCCTCCCTTTCCTCTCACTTAAAAAATATTTTGACAAACCATGCATTATTAACCCTTTCTGAGTGTATCATTCTGTGACTCAAGAATATTCCCACCACAGACATTTCATCATTCCACACTAATCTTCCAGTCCCGTTAAACACCAGCTGGGCCACCCCAGTCCCTGGCACTTCCGTTCTTCCTTTGTCTCCTTAGGCTTTCCTTCCATTTTAACCTGGGTGCTCTGAAGGATGGATAGTCCAGAGTCAGCCATCATTCTGCCTGCTTCCCGTGGGCACAGGCTGTGTGTTGGTGCACAGCGTGAGCTGCAGGAGCGAGGGCAGGTCTGCAGTTCTGTCAGGAACAAGCCTACTCGGAACCAGAAGCAGAAGTTGAAAACAGCCATAAACGAAGGGGCAGTATAGACTTTAAGCAGAGACCCCCGAAGTCTCCAGAACACTGTACATTGCCATTTTAGGTGCAGTGCTTTATCTGGATGAGAAACACACATTCTCCTAAGTCTTGTGTATTGAAATGAATACTTGTCACTTCAGACAGTCCATTAATGTGTAGTTGCTGCTCAGTCATTACAGGCATTAATTTGTCTAGTCTTTCACAATGTTCTGGTTAGGTTGTTTAGTTCTCGAACATTAGAAAATCAGACATAGAAGTTAAGTGACTTCTAGCTCAATTCCTACAGGGCTGGATTTGAACACAGGCCATTGGCCCATACAGCTTATGCTGGGACCCACCTCTGGAGCCAAGGATATGCAGCCTGCTCTCCAGGCTTCCACAGAGGGTCTCAGAGGGTCTGGGTGTCTGCTCCTCCTCTTGCTGATCTAGTCTGCATACTGCCTGCTAGCAATTCTCCCTTTGCATGTCAATGAGCAGTAGAGAAATCTAGAACAAGAAAGGAATTTTTAAGTGAACTGTGGTGAACTGTTGGGATTTTTAAAGCTACAGAGGATTTTCAAGCAAGTGCATTCATACTACTGATTTGCTGGCATGCATGGCTGCATGGGCGTGTGTGTAGTATGGGTGGTATGATATACTGTGTGGTGTGTGTGTTTATGCACACAGTTCAAGCTCATCCACATACTCTATGGAGATGGAGCTCTCTCCCTCACCCTGGTGCCACTTTTTTGGGTCAGCGTGTCTCTGGAAGTTACAGTTTTAAATTTTTAAGAGTCAAAAAGGAAGGGTCAGTGTGGTTAATGCTATCTGTGTTTACAACAGCCTGAATAAAGTCTCAGCCCCAAGCCCCCTCCCAGCCACCCCCACAGGCAATATTCATGTTGTTTGGGTTGTTTGTTTGGAGGGTAGGTATGGAATGGGTGAAGAAGTGACCGATAAAGAGAATGAGAGAGGCGGGCTTCTGTGGAATCCAGAAGAATGTACAGGACAGGACAGATCGGTGTCTACCTGTGGAAAAGGGCAAAGGAACACTGTCTGAATAATGTGCTAAGTATGAGCTGCGTGTGGTAGTGCCCACCTGGAAAGCAGATCCTTTGAGCCCATGAGGTTGAGGCCAGTCTGGACAACATAGGGAGAGACCCTGACTCAAAAGAAAAAAAAAAAAAAAAACTATGGAATTAAAAACAAAAGAGCTGAAATGTTATTTAATTAGAGAATATAAAGTAGGTAAGAGATTGCAGTTAAATGCCTTCTACTCTCCAGAAAGAGAGATTTTCTTTAATTTATCTGGAATGGCTAACTTTCAGGGGACATAATTGGAGGAAAGACAGTAAGATGGGATTCTACTAGTTGATAAGTAGTCTTCCAAAAGCCACATGAACTGTTCTCAGTAGAGATCTGAGAGCCCTTAAAAAGTCATGAGAACCTGTAAACATTAATAATGCACCGCATTGTAAAAGTTAAGTAGCTTCAATAGGCTCTCTGAATTTGCTTACAGTATTGATAGCTTAGGAACTCTTTTCTGTATGTACAAACTCATTCCAAATTACTGAGGCCAAAGTAAGGCTTCATTGCTCTCTGAACTTCACGAGTTAAAGGTTGAGCTAACCCTCACAGAAACAGAGGAAGATAGGAACAGGGTCAGTAAGAAAGTGGTGTTGCTTATGTCTTTGTTGGGAGGCTTAGTCTCCCATCCCCTATTTTGACTGTTGACTAATGCCTCTCATTTGCTGGATGTCTACAAAGTTCTTACAACTCTGCAAACACAGGCATTATTCTTTCCATTTCACACATTAAAAACCACATGTTGTAAGAAGCTACCCTACCAGCTTCCACAGCTGGGATATGACAGATGAAAAATCCAAAGTCGTTTGTATCACTTTAAGGTCTCGTGTCATTTCTGCAGCACAGTGCCGCTCAGATCTTCTTTTAAAGGTAGGCACACTCCCCGCTTCTCTTTTCTCTTTCCTTACTTTGTTTGTTTGTTTGTTTGATAATTCTGAGTTGTTCTTTCTGAGAGCCGTTGGCTCTGTTGGAAAGAGCAGTGGTGGAGGGCTGGATGGAGACGTGTTTGGGATGAAACCAGGTGTATGGTCTTTTATTCTCTGACAAGAGATCCTGGTGGTCTGAGAGCTCTGCTCTGGGATGTGGACTGGCACTCCCCAGGGTAGAAAGATGTCACTCAGGCCAGGCATCTTGAGGCACTGTTGCTGAGTTGAGGCATTGGTGCTTCTTTGATCTGCTTCTGCTCACAAAGAAGGTAATGGAACTTCGTGCTATAGAAAGGCTCCTGTGGATGCTTTGGACAGGTCTCTCTAGAGGACAAAAACTGACCCTCTCTGGCCAGTCTGTTACACTCTTGGAAGGAAGATACTGTTCATCAGAATGCATGCTCTAGATGAGCCGCCTGGTGTTCTCGGGCAGGGAGAGAGTGGTGTCTAGAAACATGTACGTTCTCCTAAGCCTACCTTCTGATTCTGAGGCCACAGCAGTGTTGTCTCTGGTCTCCATAGTCCTGGAGTCATTCTCCCAGGGATAACAAACTACTTCCTCTCCCTAGCACAGGTCTAATGTTTTACACTAATCAAAGGTCTCGTTTTTTAAAGAGTTCCTAAGAATCATTGGTCTGGTGATAACAGGTATGAGGGAAAGAATGGAAAAGGTCATTAACACATTATTGATATCAATTACATATTTAAACATATTTATGCTGGGCCTGGAAGGGAGGCTAAGAAGGTAGAGGGATTGCTGTGAGCTCAAGGCTAGCCTGGGCTGCAGAGTGTTTTTTCAGGTTAGCCTGAGCTAGAATGAGACAGTGCCTCAGAAAACTAACAAACAACAAAAAAATATGTTAGGCATGTTGAGTCAAAATGATACACAGTACTAAAATCAATGTCAACCTTTTCTTCCTACATGGCTGCTGAGAGGTTGTTTGTGGTTCCCATCTGTGCTAGCAGAGCAGGTCTTGAAATTTTGCCAACCGAATTTCTTTACCTGTGGCAGTGATTCATGGTCTCAGCTGAAAATCAGACTCACCTTTAAAAATGCCTCATGGACAGGCCACATTGGGAGTCATTGCTGTTGGGACCAGGAAAGGTGACCAAACATCAGTGAAGGGCATGCTGGGACTTTCCTACTTCTGTCTCCATTAGTGAAATTCATTAACTGAACAACCTGGCTGCTTGCTTTCTGTTTGCTATTACTGTAAAGTAAGAATTTGTTATGGTTTGGGGTGGGATCAAGTCTTCTAGACATGAAATCTGAGTTACCAGGAAAGAGGCTGATTCGTTTTAGTTTGGAGTTGGGCCTTGAGTGTGGGGTTGGTTGTGGCTCTCTTGTCTGTCTTTAGCCGTGGCCCATGTTGAACTCCCAGCAGGCTGTGTGGTAGGACCATGAGCAGAGTTAAAGGCCTGCTTTCTAGGAACTCATGACAGGGATTAGGGCCACATTTTGCTGATTGTATGTTGGAGTTAGGTTTCACTGGGGCTAACAAAGGCCAGGCTGCTGTTACATCAGCGGTAGACTCCAGCCATCTGTAAGTAGAAGACATTATTAGAACAATACAGAATGGCACCAAAGGGGGGGGGCACCAAAAACAGTCTGGGGTCAAGAGACTGGAATTTTAGTCTGATTGTTCTTAAATGCCTATGTATGATTTTAGGTTTCAATTCTCCTCATTTATGAAATCAGTACCTAGTGTTTCTTTGGGTTTGTGAATAGCACTGAAGTCAGTGTGCCCAGGAGTCTGTGTGTCACGCCACCTTAAAGACTCACAGATAAGCAGTGTTTGAAGTAGCTTCCTTCCTACCTCTGCCTATGTGGACTGTGACAGGTGGGAGTGTTGGTGCCTCCAAAGCTTGCTGCCAGCTGAGGTGACTCCTCTTCCAAGGTGATCCCAGGGGCCCCATGCTCTCCTCCTAATGCCTTTTAACATATTGACTTTGCTGCTGGAATGGCTGTGTTCCAAAAGTGAAGCCTCAGCTGAGCATAACAACATGAAGGCGAGGATCACAACTACTGTTTTCCATGTACTTCACTTGGTTAGTGAAAAGGCATTTTCCAGATTAGTTAACTTGAAAGGCAAGATCTATAAAGAACCCAAGATTTTCCATTTTTGTTTTGCCCAAAGTACTTTCCAACAACCACATTAAGTACCACACGAAAGCTAGGCTAACCATATAGCAGGTGCACTGGGGCTTGCGCACAGTCTCGTGGACTTCTTTTCTTCTGAACTGACTAGAAACTGATCGCACCATAGCCAAATTAGATTTCAGCACAAAGAGAATTCAATGGCAGACCTGAACAGAATAGAAGTGACAAGCGAAAATCAATTAAAGGAGCTGGCCACATGGGTCTGTTGAGTACCACAGGGCAGCGCTGTGGGGAACCCGTGCTGGAGATCGATGCTTTCACTCTGTGCACCGCTCATGTGCACACACAAGACCTTTGGGCATCATGAAATTTTTGATGACATTATTGAATACTTGAATATCTGCTGGGGTTTTTGTTCTAATTTTGGTGGCTCAGCATATAAGCCTTCCTTCTTTTGAGGACCAGAGAAAGGTTATGAGATTTGCTATGAATTCAGCATTGTATTTTATACTGTCAAATCCCAAGGAGACAGATCTTAGAAGCCATTGAGAGACCTTGTGACTAAGGGTTGGCCAGCCATGAGTGATTGTCTATTAAACTCCACAGATGTCAAGAGTCTAGGAATATTGTCAGCATTCTGTGTCCATTGTTGGAAAGGCTGTTGGGAACATTTTGGGCAAGTGTTTTCTGTTGCCTCATCTCCCTGAGTTCTGATCCTTCTTGCAATCCTGCTTCTCTGCTACTTCATCTGTGTACTGAGCCTGTATTCTTTCACCAAATTCTCTTCCTTGATCAGTTAGCTACACTCAGCGCGCGTGTGCGTGTGCGTGTGCGTGTGCGTGTGTGTGTGTGTGTGTGTGTGTGTGTGTGTGTTCTCAGATAGCTCATTGGACAGTTGGTGAATTAGCAACTATATGAGTTTCAAACGGAGGGGAGGGTGGTATGGTGGAAATGACTGGCACATTGGCTTCTTCCTGGCAAGTGGTGAGACCCAGTCATGCTGTACTTATCATTTACAACCATGTGGCTCTTCGGTGCTTGCAGTGTTTTCATCTTTGCCAGTGCAGCAGCTAGGAGTCTGAGAGGTGTAAAACTTAAACTGCAGGTTTCAGGAGTTGCCATGTTCAGTACAGCGTGAGGCAACGCTGTCTGCATCATTGAATTAGTCAGTGTTTTGATTAAAGGGGAATGGTCATCTAAATTCCAAATTTGAGGACACATTAGTTTTCAGTTAAACATGAGCCTTTAGATTGGTATCATAGCCAGAACCATTAGTCTCCTTTGTAAACCAAGAGTCAGATGTACTTTTATTGTATTTAGTCAATAGACGGTATTGACTGCCTTCTGCACACTAAAGACGTGCTGGTTGCTGCATGATGCCAGGAATAAAAGATGAATAGCAGGGCCCGCCGTAACATGAAGGCTAAAGTAGAAAACAATCAGATCACTGTAATTCTGTATTTCCAGGAGTAGCTGCCTAATCAGACCAGAACAAAGAGATGACACTCGATGCCATAGCCATCATTTCACACCATGCCTAGTGTGTGTGTGTGTGTGTGTGTGTGTGTGTGTGTGTGTGTGTGTGTGTGTGTGTTTAGAGCATGGTGGGGAGAGGAGGCTGGAATTGTGTTTCCAATAAAGAGTTGAGCAGACCTGAAGGAACCTGGAAATGATGGAGGAGGAATGTCAAGTGCTTGCCTACTGTTGCAGGAACCGAGGCCTGGATAAGTGTCCAGCCCTGCAGATTGGAGACTAGTTTGTCAGTTACCGACAGATTGCCTCAAGGTCAGCAGGTCAGAAAGAAAAGATGAGCCGATTTCCCTCGTGGGCTGTGGGAGACAGCTCAGGAGACTATCCAGTATGTGGTTGGGAAAGTGGGGTCAGCCCCTGGGTTCCAGAGGATGAAATAAAGATGAAGTTCTAGAATTTACTAGAACCTTTGCTAAGGTATGCCATGGGTGTGACTGAGATTGCTCAGGAAAATCGGCCAGTCTGTGGAGAAGGTCCACAGACCATCCCCCATTCTCTGTGAAGGCAGGTGCAAGGTGGGCTCTCTACCCCTGAGCTACTCCCCCAGGCTGAATGTGGTCCTTGTGTGTGTGTGTGTGTGTGTGTGTGTGTGTGTGTGTGTGTGTATTGTTTAGGTCAGTAAACAAAGTGGTGGGCTTCATTATGGTGTCTTCATACATATATACATTCTTCTTTGTTCTCAGCTGTTCTTCCCTCCTTCTTTTCCTCCAGGGGCTGGTTCACTTCCCCCCGTCAGCCCCTCTGCTTGCTTACCTCTCGGATCCCACTATTCTTGCCCTTCCCTTGAAACATCTCTCCCCTCACGATCCCCTTTCTGGTTTCATGACCGAGTTCTTGTGCATGCAGACGTGTGAATACACATACACATGTGCATATATAATTTTAAAATCGAGATTTTGGGGCTGGAAACATGGCTCAGTGGTTAAAGGCGCTTGTTTGCAAAGCATGACAGCCTGGGTTTGATTCCCCCGTACTCACGTAAAGTCAGATGCACAGAGTGGCCTGTGCACCTGGCGCTCTCTCCGAAAGGCAGGAGGTCCTGGCACGCCCATTCTGTCTCAAATTAATGTAAAATATATATTCTTCATATAAGAGAAAATTTGCAGCATTTCTCTTTCTGATTCTGGTTTATTTCACTTAACACAGTAATTTTCAGTTCATTCATTTTTCTGTACGTCATGCTCTCATTGTTTTCCTCGCTGACAGCTGTCTAGGCTCTTTCTCTGTGATTAGTCAGTGCAGCGATGAATGTGAATGTGGAAATATCTCTCTGGTATGTTGACTTAGAGCCCTTCCTATAACCAGGAGTCGTATATGTCTTATATAGCTGGATCCCGTGGTAATCCTATTTCTAGAAACCACCATAGTGATTTCTAGAGTAGCTGCACTAGTTTGCATTCCCACCAGTGTGTTAAAGGGCTCCTCTTTCTCTACCTGGTGCCATTTGTTTCTTTTTGATAGCCTTTCTAACCAGAATCTTAAAGCAACTCAGTTTCTTTAAATGGACATTTCTAGAGTTGATTCATTATTTGAAGGAGACCTGTCCAGGACAGCTTGTTTCTGTCGGGACAGTTGGTCTCCTGCGGGAAGAGGTTTGATAGGCTAATTGCAGGACACTTTGTTGGCTGTCATCCTGTCCACGCTGTGCTGATCACAGCTGCACTTCCTCCTCACCTCTGCTTAGATCCCTCCCCACACAGCTCTGATGTGGGCTCTGCATCCTTGGTGCCTTTCAGACCATGAAAATTATTGCCCAAGACACTTGGAGCCTCTTGAAGTCCCTGCAGGAGACAGTGACTAGAGCAGGGCCCAGCAAACGGACACATTTTCTCAGTTTGGTCCACCAAAGGCTAAGAAATTGTTCTCACTGTCGTCAAGTCCTTGAGCCAGCCTGGCTGATACAGTGTCCATCAAATTGTGCTTGGCTGCTGTTTTTACATTGTGAGAAACAGATCCCTGTTCATTTTTCTAGATCTCGGGTTGTGGACGTAGCTAAGCTAGCATGACCCCCACAGCCTATAAAACTGGGCACTGTGGTACACACAGCCTGGAGGCAGGAGGAGCAAGTTTGAGGCTGCTATACATGAGACCCTGTCTTAATAAAAAAGACAAAAGTTTACAGATCAACTTTTTGATGTTTTTTACTTTATTTCCTTTTCAAAGTAACCACTGGATACCTTTTATATGCCATGATGCTTACCTTTACCAAGAACAAAACACTCCATATAAATTTAAACTTCCATACCTAATTCCAAATAGGTATGGATTTGTTTGTTTAGAGATGTTAGACCTGCCCAGTTTGGCTATTGATCTCTCTCTCTCTCTCTCTCTCTCTCTCTCTCTCTCTCTCTCTCTGTGTGTGTGTGTGTGTGTGTGTGTGTGTGTGTGTGTGTGTGGTGTAGAAGCCAGAGATCAATGTCAAGCGTCATCATTAATTGTTCTCTCCCTTATTGATTGAGAAGGATTTCCCCCTAAGCCTAGACAGTTTGCCCAGGAATCGGGCTCCTGAGCTCTGGGATCAGAGGCCCACACCACCAGTCCAGCAGTTCACATAGGTGCTGGGGATTTGTTTGCCAACTGAGCTATCTTCCTCAACCTCGTGTTGAATGTGTTTGTGTTGTATGTGCATGCACATTCATATGTGTAACATGTATGCAAGTGCAGTTGCATTTGTGTACACGTGCACATTGAGGCCAGAGTTCAACTGTGAGTGTCTTCCTCAGTCTCCCTCCATGTTATTTTGTGCTTTCAAATGTGGAATACTTCATGAACTGCCAGTGTCCACATTCATCCTCTCTATTATTCCTGCTTACAGTGTGTGTGTGTGCGTGTGTGTGTGTATGTGTGTGTGTGTGTGTGTTGTTGTCGAAGCAAGTACTTTTTCTCCCTTTGACTCACTGCAGCTTCTAGAATGTCGTAGAGTATCTGTGAGGCCGCAGAGACAGTCCTCCAGACAAGCCTACAACAAATGCTTCTTCACACTTTGCCCCCTCCCCCATTGAGAATTTCTGCTTTGGCCCTGGCGCCCAACATTACTTTAGCTTCTACTGTCTCTGCCCCATGGTAATTGGGCAGTGATCACCACACTGCTCAGGTGAAGCCATCTTTGTTTATTATGGAGAGTTGCAGAATTGGCGGAATGGGAGTAATTGATACTCAGCTACTCAAAAGTACTGCTTCTTTCTGTCAGCAAGACATCTGTTGGGGAAAGTGTTCTGTTTGCTAGTTTGTATTGGCTGTGTTTCTTGAAAAAAAAAAACTGTGAGATTTTATGAAATATTTGTTTACCTCCTACCTTGTTCCAAGGGGACTTTTAGGAATCCATCCAGTAGTAAAGTGGTAACTGCAGTTGGGGAATGAGGAGCGCTGGTGGAAATGCCAGCGAGACACGAGTTCATACACCTGGAGGATGAGCACTTCTTAAAATTTGGGGGTGTCCAAAATTGCACCTTAGGAGTCATCTGAAAACAGAGAGGATCTCGAATTTAGAGTGTTGTTCTTCAGATACAGTGTCCAGACAGAAATGAACAAGGCTCTAGCTTTTCCTACTGTGGTCTAATGGTGTCAGGCCCATTTCTAAAACGGAACGTGACTTTTAAATGGGGAGAAAAGGTTGAAGCCAACCTACTCCTAGAAGATGCGAACTAGAATACCGTTATTCAGGGAGTAAGTGGTCCAGATCTTAGTGTTGCTCCACTCCTGTTTACCGATGTGAGCTTACATTGCTGGTCTCCTGGCTGGCACCTCTCCTTTTTACATAATTCAGTAGCTAAGGCCATTGTGCGCACTGGCTAAGGACTTTGCATTCAGGAGCCTGCACATATCCAAACACTGGATGGACCCCAGTCTACATGGATCTTCTACGGAATGTATACATATACACATATGTTTGTGGCTATATAGAGAGTGGTAATTTACCAATCCAGTTCAGCACTGGACATCTTAACAGTCATATCAGGCAAGACTGGAGCAGACCTACAGGGAAAGCGAAGAGAGAGGTCTGATGGGTAAAGGGGTGCAACATATGGTAACTTCAACCTCTAGTCACCAGAGAGGGTGATTAGCATCCATTAATGAGTTCAGGGGATGAAGCCACACAGCAGATTAGGAACAGACTCCTCCTGGTCCTTGATCCCAAGGTGCGGAGTCCAGACCAATTCTTCTGGCATGGTCTGGGATTTTAAATGAATGACACGTTTGCATCTGGGGACACTGGGAAGATGGGTGGGAGAGAGGCTGGCCCCAGAGCAAGCAGTTTGGGACTGTTGGCTTAGAGAGGATGAATAGTCCAGGAAGGCACTGGAAGGGAAGCAGAGGGTGGGATCCATTTGAAAAACAGGATTGGGGGAGTGGTCTGGTCACGTTCAGGCACACCAAGGCACATACATTGAAAGGTCCTAAAAGCCACCCAAGGCAGCTGCCACTACTCCACACAGGCGGAGCTTGGGCGCAGGGGCTGAGGGGAGGGAGCCCCATCCTCCAGGGTTCTCTCAGGTCTTTCTCCTCTCATAGGGAATCCAGCAGTGGAGTTCTAAGACGTACAGTCCTCATGGCTTTTGCTTCCACCAGGGAAGGATTTATACTTTAAATGTTGGCATTCTCGAAGGTTCTGTTTCCATGTGCGCCCGCTCTGTTGTCTATGAGCCCCACAGTCAGCCAGTTGCTTACAGTGCCATGATTTGTATATATGGTGCCCACCATCTCCTTGGACATGCCCTGCAGACCGGCTTCTTAATGCTTGGACCATACTAGTCTTGGGGGCACTGTGTGGAAATTCTGGGGTCATCTTGACTTTCTCATCTCACCCCCCTGAGGAGTGTCCATTACTGAGTTACTGAAGCATCTGAGAACCCTCTTAACTCATCCCTGTCTCCTCCCCAAATCAGTCAAACAAACTGAACCCCTTCGAAGGACTGAAAAGTAACCAAAGATTTAAGCTGTCAGCAATCCGAATAGATGAGAGCAAATGACGTCAGCAAAGAAAGCATACTGCTTTTTAAATTAAAGAATTGCTCTCAACAAAGTGTTAACTGTTTATAGTTTTCAAAACTTTCAAATAAAATTGACAAGTAGTAAAACATGTTTCCATGAAAATATTAATAGAAAAATAAATCAGATGAAAAGTTTTTTTTTCTCCAATGAAAATTGGCCAAAAATATTTTTTGTGTTTTAACCTTGATAGAAAACACCATTTTTATGTTATTCTTTTCCACTCATCCTAATACAAGTTGAATCCTGCAAGTCATGTGATTTAAATGTTAAAACAACCCTCCAATCTTTTTTGATTGGAAAAAAAACCATATAACCTTGTGACTATAAATTGGGACCTTAAATGTTTTCAATAACTTTACTAAGTATTACTCTTTCTTTTAACTCAAATACCAGCATTTTAGAAGGGCATGACAATGAATTCTTAGCATATATGTCGTCATGCATGTTTCTCTTATTGTTAGCATTAGTACTAGAAATAGGATTGCGTGAAGCCTAGCTTAACCATTTCACCTAGTCACACTAATAAGAATATCGAACACTGGTGTAAGTTTTAAACCTGTTAATTTCTTTAAATATTTGTTTAGGTTTTTTCTTTTTGACGCTTTGTTATCAGTTTCCATATAACTCTTGCTTCTACCAAAAATTTAAATCAGTGGAAAGTGAGCTTCTGCTGTTTTCTTTTGCTGATCTTTCAGATTCTTTAATTTTCTTCCCCAAAATTCAGGAATTTGTGACTATACATGGAAAAATTATATAACCCTAATGACGGGCTGAGACAATGTTTCTTATTTACAGAACTTGATAATGAAGTCAGATTCCCACTGTGGAAAGCCAAACTTCAAACATCTCCAAGAGGGTGTGCCTGGTGAGACCTGTGAGGGTGCCCCTCCCTGCGGCTAAGCACTTCCTGGGTGCATTTCTTCAACCCAGCTCTGGATCCCTTGCAATCTTCCCCAGACCCTGGCTTGCCAGGGACAGCAGTTCTGTGCCTGGGTTTGCTTTCCCAACCCTGGGAACACCTCTGCAAGGCTTCCTTTTGTTTGCAGAGCCAAGCAAGGCCACAGCTCAGCTGGCCATGGACTTGGCTTTGGGCTGGGGAGTGGAGTGCTCCCCTCCAAGGCTTCTGCTCCCTCCCTCCTGGCTGTCAGAGGGAGCAGCATCCGTCCACCCAGCTGCCTTCTCTGGTGCCCAAGTCCCCGCCTTCCTGCTTCTGCCTCTTTCTCCCCCCACAGGAACCTCGCACACAGGAACGAGTTGCAGCTCATCTTGGCCTTGCCTAATTAAATCTACTTGCAGCCATGCAGAAGGAGGGGCCAAGAGGGGCAGGAGGGCCTGGAGGCTGGGCTCTAAGGCAGGCTTGAGATTCCATTCCTGTAATAGCTGTGTTTTGGAGCCTAGTGTAATTTTCTTCAACTTTCCTTAACGGGAAAACCAATTCACATCATCTTTAAAACCTGGACAATGGGGCTGAAGAGATGGCGCAGCCATCCCCCAGTACCCAGATGCAAAAGTGGCCCATAATTAATGGCACATGTACCTGGAGTGTTTAGTGGCCGGAGGTCCTGGCATGTTCTCCCTCTCCTTCCCCTTCCCCCTCTCTCCTTGCAAATAAATTAAGATATATATATTTGGTTTTTCGAGGAAGGGTCTCGCTCTAGTCCAGGGTGACCTGTAATTCACTATGTAGTCTCAGGGTGGCCTTGAACTCACGGCAATCCTCCTACCTCTGCCTCCCGAGTGCTGGGATTAAAGGCATGAACCACCACGTCCGGCTAAATTAAGATATTTTAAAAAATGAATCTGGACAATGCCTAAGCCTGCTGTGAAGACTTAGGGTAAGGGTCATCTTTTTGGACATCTTGTATAGGAATTTTAAGTAGGTTATTGTAGTGTGGAGATCATTGATAACTTTTGAAGTAACTTGACCCCATAGTCTAGTAGAGCCCAGAGTAATCAGCTGTGGCCTTTGCAGTTTAACAGTCTTTCATCTCGGTCTATGGATACATCATTTCTGTAATTGTACAATCTGTTGTTGATACTTATTTGCACATAACTTATGATTTGCTAACACATGTGCTCTTTCTTATCACACAAAAATCATCTTAATTTTGAAAATTTAGTTGATGGCGTGTGATATGTTTGTAAAGTTTATCAGTGTTGCTAAAGACATGGAATCTAAGCCTTTTGAAAAATACAAGAGAAAATGACCTTAAGTAATTGTAAATATGAATTTATGCCTCATTCTCTGTCCATGCTCTGCATTTTCACACGTCTCTGTAGAATGTATTAAAATACCTCAGTGTGGACATTCCCTACCTCATTGTTGCTCACTGATGACACCTGGCAGTTAAAAGTCAAGCTAATTTCAAGTGAGTTTCTGTGTCAGGAGATGCTTCTGCACTCTGTCCCTGGTTACACTGTAACCTGAAGAGTGAGAACAATACCTATTTCGGACAAGCGCCAGTCCTCGTCCGCAGGACCTGCTTAGGTTTTGAGCTTGTATAAGAGCTACTAGGCTGTCGTGGGTCATTACGTTCTAGACTGACAGGCTTCTAAAATCCCTAGGTTTATGACTATTGAGTTAGTGGAAAGACTTAATTTTTGTGTGTGTGTGTACCTCAGGAGGGATGTGTGTAATCAGAAGAGAAAGCTGAACCAATTCTTTTACATAAACTGGTGCAATTTGAAACAGTGTAACACGAATGAAAACAATTTTGCCTCTGTCTACCAGAATTTATAGTTAAAAGTTCCCATCTTAATGTTATATGGATCATCTTGGATTTTCAATCCTAACCTAAATAAATGTTATCACATAAGATATATCTATTTGGAAGGTTTTATTAGTCACTTCTGTCTCCAAGTGCAATTCTGTTTGCTATAAACATTTGCCTAGTTCAAAGCAAATTCTAAAGTTAAATTTTGTTTCCATAGTATCACAGTGAGTTTGGGATTCTTTTCTAAAATTGTTTATTTGTTTACTTGTTTATTTTCAAGCAGAGAGAGAAATGGGGGAGGGGAGAGTAGAGGCACACCAAGGCCTCTTGCCACTGCAAAGAAACTCCAGACACTTGCACCACCTTGTGCATCTGGGTTATATGGGCGCTGGAGAATCAAACCCAGGCTGTCAGGCTTTACAAGCAAGCACCTTTAACCCCTGAGCCATATCTCTAGCCCAGGCATTCTTATAGTCCCCTGGTTTCTTGAAATAAATCTGAAATCTCAAAATAATATATTCAAGCAAGCTTTCAAGCAAATGTATAACTTGACCTACTTTACATTTAGATCATAGTTGTTTGGGGTATTTATATTTATATTTTCAACTTTGACCTGTTTTTCTCCATTTTAAAATAGTGACTTTGTTTAATAATAGGTGGCAAACTTTTTCCCCCAAAAAAGTATGGCATTAAGTTCACCATTTATTATACTTAAGATTCCCTGGGTGTGCAGACATGTCACTAGAGTTGAGAATATCTTTTTGAAAGAAAGATTTACTGTATGCTATTTGACTTCAGTAAGGTGAACTCCTTTGTCAAATCTTGGTTACTTTCCTACCAAGAAAACAGGGAGATAGATGTATGTAGTTAAGTTGTTCCAGAAATAAAGTAGTCTTCATCATAGATACTGATCAAAGTTGTTTCACACAAAATGTTTCTTTTTATATTTGGTTACATTTTGTTTGTATACAATTTCAGAAATCTCATTTTTATTAAAAAATTATAAAGAATTTATATGAATAAAATAGAATCCAGTGAATATAAAATAATAATCAAAATGTTGCAAAGGCTTACTGGAAGTAGATGCTTCAGGCATCACAAATCTCTCCTGCCGTTCTTGAGACTTTATTTCAAGCTCTCTGAGCAGAAAGGAGCTTCATGGTGCCAGCTCTAGGCTCTGGAGATTCCCTTGCGTCTGCTTGAGCTATTGGGGCTAACAATCAAACAGATGTAAATGTGTGATTATTCAAGAGCTTTTGAATATTTCAGTTTTAAGAATTGAACTTTAAATTTTCTGAGCTGTAAGCCAAGAGTGCTGTGAAGAGCTAAGCACCACACTGCAGATCTGGAGGTCCTGGAATACGTCCCGTCTGAACTTGAGCCTGACGCTGTAACTTCAGCGTAGACTGTAGTTTTTGATTCTCCATTGATTCCCTCTCTGACTTTGATGTTAAGGTTTAAATTTCTATTCAACTTTTCTAAATTATAAAGCGGTCTGGTGCAGCATGCTTGTGTGGGATGTGAAAGTTTCATCCTTAGCACTGAAAACACTGAGAGCACGTCATTTCTTTAAGCAAATGATTATCTTTCTAATTTTAGAAAACCTATAGGTATTTCTTCTGAGCAAAAAAAAAAAAAATTAAAAAAATCTTCACCTCCCCCAATAAAACAATTTCAAAATTACGGAGGAATTTCTAGAAATTGTTAATGGATATTTGGGGCGGGAAAGGCCTCCTATGTAGGCTAGAAACCCTGTCCATTGATTCCCCAGGCTCCACTGGATCCTTCTACCTCAGTTTCCAAAGAGCTACCATCACAAGCATTTGCCTCCACATCCAGACAAAACAAGAAATGTACTCTATAATGGAAATTAAAGGCATTTTGAAGAGAGAAACTATAATATTGTTTTAATTCCTGTGTGCAGATTTGGAAAAGATTAACATTAGGGGCACTGTAGATTATATCTTATAAAGTAAAAAAATACATGATATTTTAAGAATAGTATTCCTGTAGAGCATTTCTGATAGAACAGTTCTTTTATCTCCAAGTTTTATCCACACCCAGCTCCTGATGAGCACAGCTGCTTTCTTTCCTGTAGCTTTGCTCTGTCCAGAATGCTGCCTACATGAAATCAGTCAACCCTTCCAACCGGCTTCTCTTGGCGTCACGCCCTTGAAATTCACCCATGTTGTCACTCGGTTTCAGAGTCGATTGATTGTTTTTTCTTCGCCATTTTCCATTTCTGCATAAGCTTTGTGCATCCAGTCACCAATCTAGGATATTTGGGTTCCTTCCAGTTTTTGTCAATTATAAGTAAAGCCTACCTAAACATCCTCGTGTGCAGATGTTTCGTTCCTCCTGGATAAATTCCTAGAAAGGCAATTACAAGATCCATTCATCTTTCTGAAGACTACCAAACTCCTGAAGTGGCTGCACTAATGTGTCCTCATGGCTTCTGTCGCGCCCACATGTCTGTGACTCGCCCGCCGAGTCCTGTCCCCTGGAGTATGTTCTGAGTTCCCTGTTGACGCCTGAAGCCACAGGCGCTTCCAGGTTGTTCCGAGCATGGAGACGGCCACTAGGCAGTGTCCAGTGGGTAGATATGTGGACACTCCGACCAAGTGAGAATTCAGTCTGGTTGGGACAGTGTGAGATAGATATCCTACTACTCAGAGTGATGTGCAATTTAGACTTAGGAATATTTATTTCTGGAATTGTCCGTTTAACATATTTGGATCCCAGCTGACCACAGAGAACTGAGTTCATGGAGTGAAGCCACTGGTAGGGGACGACTGAGCTGCTGTCTGCGAGAGAGCACGAGAGACTTCTGTGTCCAGGTCACTGGTGCTTCAGAGGAGCGCTGTGGTCATAGAATTTTAAGGAGTGACCCTGTTATTTAATGTCACAGCGTGCTCTAGATGAAGTCATTTGCCTTAATGAACCGGTACAGATCAGCAGCAATTGTGTTCTGCTGAGCGCCCACCCAGTGTGGCTGCTCGCTTCTGCCCAGCCAGCCCTGTCCCTCAGCAGTGGCTCTGGCAAGCTCGAAGCTGAACCTCGGGAAGCTTCCATTTCTTAGGGGATCTAGCGTGCATTTTCAGTTCCCTCCCTGACCTTCTTGAGTCATTAGTATTTTCCGAATTCTCTCTTTTTAATATTTTATTTACAGAGAGAGAGAGAGAGAGAGAGAGAGAGAGAGAGAGAGAGAGAGAGAGAGAGAGAGAATGAATGGGTTGCCAGGGCCTCAAGCCACTGCAGACAAACTCCAGACACACACACCACCTTGTGCTTCTGGCTTTACATGGGTCCTGGAGAATTTAACTCAGGTCCTTCTGCTTTGCAGGCAAATGTCGCTTTGCAACCTCTCCAGCCTCCAGAATTCATTAGAAGCCAGATGTTTTAAATTACTAGTATTAAACAATTTTGAACTCTAAGAAACATTAGATATAATAGCAAAGCATCTTGAACACTTCCTCTTTTCCCTGTATAATTTTTTATAGACATGTGCTTGCTTTGGAGCCACTGTGGAATAGTGCTATACGCACAGTTAGATGCCTTGAACACTTCAACTCCTCTTTCTAGGTTTTTCTCTTCCAGCATGTTCTGCAGTAAGTATAGTTTCCTTCACATGAACCACACATGCATTTTGATCTGTGTTACAGGTACCCTTAGCTGGTAAGACTATATGAGTAGAGCAGGGCCTCAGGGAAATTCAGAAGAATCTTAGAAATGATGGTCTTCTCCAGAGAAATCTTTCTTAGCTTTGCAGTTATTAGTTTGCCTAATTAGGCAGTTTCTTCAAAGAAAGGTCCCTCTAAAACAAGTCTCCTGTAATGTAGAGGGGAAAGCTTGTAGTTACCTGTAAGTATTCCGGATCTTTCTCTTCCGTTCTAATTCTGTAATCAAGACTTTCCTATACAGTTTAATTTAAACTTTAAAAGGCTAAGAGGTGTTCTTTGATCTGTGGTCAAAACCACAACCCAGTGTGTTTAAATCTCATCTATTTCGGTATGAGCACTTTAGGTTGATCCAGGTGTCAGAACAGAGAACACAGTGACACGCATCACTGTAGCTTGTGCAAGTGGTTGTTTTCGGCTGGTCAGCGGTCTAAAGACACCTCTCATTCACGTTTACTCAAAGCCATTCTCGGATCCTTGGATTAGTGCTTGACTGTCACTTGGCTTTGTCCAGGCTGCCATGTCTACACTGCCGTGTCTTCCAATTACTCACCTCATAATAACTCTGGCTCTGAGACTCAGGGGTGCATGGGCTGAGAGAATAATTTAAATAGAGTCATTTTTTGTGTGTGTCAGTTTGTGCATTAGTTAATTTGTCCAGATATTTTAAAATATAAAAGTATTCTTTTATATGAAATGTTAAAATTAGAATTCATTTATTGACTTTTGTTTTTCAAACATTTAAATTTATCCAACTATAGTATAGTAATTTGATTTGTGTGTGTGTGTGTGTGTGTGTGTGTGTGTGTGTGTGTGTGTGTGTGTGTAACTGGTTGAGTAAACCGGAAATATCTGCCTAAAATAACATTGCATTATGACCCAATTAGGTCATGCAATGCAAGATAAATATTTATCAAGGCTGAATTTCATCTCCCATTTGATGAAACAAACTACACTTCAGTGTTCAAGTGTCCAGCAGTTTCTTGCCTGGACACCTGTCGCTGATACGCTGATATTTCGCTTCATCAGACTGTCTAGAAACTGCAACTGAGGGAAATTGTATTAAAAATAGAAATTAATTTGAAGTATGTAAAGGAGCAGTTAATGTAATGAATAAACATTAGTGTCTTTCTATGCATGTGATTTTTTTTTAGTTTTAACAAAATGTCATTTGTAGAAAGATCTACAAGTAAATATAAAGCATTGCTATTTTCTGGAACTGTTTAAAAAGCTTTGTATTTAAGTCTAGATTATTTAAGTACACATGTGCTGTTTTGGAAAAACCAGTGAAAACATGAAAAGACACACCTACTTTGGTTTGGGTTTTCCATGACTCCATTAGCTGTATTTCCATTTCCTTTTCCAATGTGTGTAGTGAGAGATGTCGTGTGTGTGATGTGTGTGTGAGGTCATGCATGTGTGGTACCCTGCTTACCCACATAGAGGCCACTTCTTTCTCTGACATGGGGGTCCCTCCATTAATTCACCTGTTTCCTTGAGATGGGATCTCTCCATTGCTCATCCACTTGTTTCCCTGACATGGAGTCTCTTCATTAATTCTAGAACTTTGGCATTTTCTTCAGCTTCAGAGATCGCATCGTTGCTCCTCACACGACCGGGGTTACCGGTGTGCTTAGGTGGGTCCTGGGGAATTGAACTCAGTGGTCTCAGGCCCTCATACTCTTCCAGGAAACACTCTCAACCACTGAGCCATCATCCCTCCAGCACCCCATAACCATATTTTTTGATAAGCCCTGGAAGTTTGGGAATGATTGTCTTTTATCTTTGCGATTTTTAAGGTATAGAATTATTAATGATCCACAAATCTGTTGTTAGTATAAATTATACTCTGTCAGAGCGATTGTTTATGAAGACGCGTGGAGCAGTGATGCCTGACTAGTCACGGCCGTCCTGTCGTGTGGGCAGGATGCTGTCCTCGCCCAGGTCCTCACTTTACCACTGGGCCAGCTCTCACCTTCAAGTTCCATCTTTAATGGGTATTTTTAAAATGATTACAAAACTAAAAGGCAACAATAATAAGAAATAATAATAAAAACAGACAACTTCCATGATTGCAGAATCTTTGTAACGCAGTGAAATCTGTCCTGCAGCTGTCTTAAATCTTAGAGCATGGCTTAAAGATTGTTTTAGTTATTAATACTTTCATTTCCTTAATGTAAGCAAAGGCATGGTCATCACAATAGGTTCTAGTTAGCATATTGGTCTTTTGAGCCCAATTCAGCCTTTAATCTGAGCAGGGGTAGGAGGATCACTGTGAGTTCGAGTCCAGTCTGGGAATACAGAGTGAGTTCCAGGCCAGCTTGGAACTTAACACCCCCCCCAAAAAAAAAAAAAAAAACTATTAGTAGAATTAAATCTTTTGTCCCTTTGACACTACTAGAGGCCAAAATTCTTTTTTTCTGTAGCATCCAGATTCTTAGTAATACTCTTGTGGAGAGCAGTCAGCATGTCTGAGAACTTCACTTCCTCCTGCTGGTTCTTTCCAGTCTAATTCCTGCCCTATCTCTGTGGGTAGAGTAGTACCTCACTTGGGTAACTTCGCCTTTCCTTTCTCTGACTTGAATTAGAGGCAGAATTTATATCATTTTAATATTTAATTATGATAAAGACATAGTATCTGTGGAGATAATAATGGATTATCCTTCACCACAGTTATTCCAGTGGAAAATTAGAACTGAGTCACCCCTTACCCTTGTAATTTTGAAATAAGTTGAAGATGGATCAAATATATAAGTGTAAAAAAGTTAAGTCAAACCTTTTAAAAGAAAATATAATGCCTATTTTTCTAAGCAGAAAACACCTATTTTAATATGACACAAGTTCTTAAAGGAATGAAAAAAAGAAATCGATAGAGTTGAATATTTAAAATGTTAAATTTCTGGCTTTAACCTTGCTTTTAAATATACATGCTAAGCATCTAAACAGTATGTCACAAATTGTTTCCTTAGATTTTCTTGAGCAGCTCAGTTCTCGAGTGAGTGGGCCCTGAGTATGTGTGAGGATCCTCCTGCGTTATTTTCTAATTTAAATGCCTGTCACAAGTGTGGGCAAGTCTGTTTTCATACACAAGTTCTGGCTACTTTACTTTTTGTTTTTACCAACATTGAATATAATTTACTCGCATTTCTAAGATTAATATTAGTAGTTGCTGGCTTTAAATGATGTTATTGTCTTTTAATTATTTTTATTTTTTATCTTTTGTTTTTTTAATATTTATTCATTTTCAAGCAGAGAGAGAGAAAGAGAGAGAGAGAGAGAGAGAGAGAATGCACCAGGGCCACCACCTTGTGGTCTGACTTATGTGGGTCCTGGGGAATTGAACCCAGGGCCTTAGGCACTGGAGGCAAGCGCCTTAACCGCTTGCCATCTCTCCAGCCCTTTTAATTACTTTTAGTAAAAAAAAAAAAAAAAGAGCTCATGTAGTTGATGAAAAAGCCCTACAATGTAAGACAAAATACAATGAAAACTAAGTTTCTCTGACAGAAGGCAATTATTAATACCTTTTTGCATTTCATTCTGAAAGGGTTAAAACTCATTAAGCATAGGACCCACCTGTCTGTACATATATGCTACACCACTCTGCACTCTGTCCTCAACTTTGTTTTTTTGTTTTTGTTTGTTTGTTTTTGAGGCACAGTCTCTAGCCTAGGCTGACCCAAAACCCACTCTGTAGCCCAGGCTGGCCTCAAACTCATGTGGATCCTCCCACCTCGCTCCGCCTCTTTAGCATTAAAGGAATGAGCCAGTATGCCTGGCTATTGATTCTGTTTTAAAACTTGAGAGAGTAGCAGAGAAAGTTTTCCTTATTTGCACACATAGATTTTTCTTGTTCTGTTTGTTTGTTTTTGAGATAGTGTCTCACTGTGCTGTTTCTGGGATTAGTATTCTTTTGAGTTTCCAGGTGACATCAGGACTTGGGAAGAAAAAGGAAAGCATAGTCAGCTCTCCTGAGTTCATGCGCTCGTGTTCTCACTGGGGAAGTGCCCACGGTGACTTGTCTTATTTTTGGTTGAAGTGCTCTGGGACATTGGGGAAGGCCAAAGCCAAGGGTTCCTGCTGAACTTTGTCCTTCTAGGCACCTGTGTTAAGCAAGGCTCTGAGATCATTTGAAATTAGTGTAAAGGGCCTAGGCTTTGAGGGAGGAAGTCTTAAGCCTGCCCCTCACACCTCTCTCCTGGAGAAACCCTTGTTAGGTTCTGTCCCATTGAAGTTTAAGTGTAGTTGCTCTGAGTGGAAAAGGGTAATGTCAGCCATTATGTCCTAATTTTATCCTTGGTAAAAACTTGTTAGCTTGCTATCTTTCTTTCTTTCTTTCTTTCTTTCTTTCTTTCTTTCTTTCGTTCGTTCGTTCCTTCCTTCCTTCCTTCCTTCCTTCCTTCCTTCCTTCCTTCCTTCCTTCCTTCCTTCTTTCCTTCTTTCCTTTTTTCTTTCTTTCTTTTGCTTTGTTTTGTGTTTGAGGTAGGGTCTCCCTCTAGCCCAGGCTGACCTGGAATTCACTATGTAGCTTCAGGGTGGCCCCAAACTCACATCAGTCCTCCTACCTCTGCCTCCCGGGTGCTGGGATTAAAGGTGCGTGCCACCACACCTGGCCTGTTACTTTTTCTTATTGATGACTTTGTGTGCTTCTGATTTTAAGTTTCCCTAAGCTGAAGTTTATAAAGAAAAATGGCACCAGGAATAACCTTGTCATTTCTGAATTTCGATATTTAAAATTGAGTAATGGATGCTCAAATACATTTCACTCGGGTATTTACATGAGCTTGAAATGTTAATCACAAAAACTTTCTTGACTTGAGCGTCCATGGAGACTGAGCGGGGAATGAGCGAGGTGCTTCGGTTGAGGAGCGGATCAGGCTGACTGTGGAGCGAAGCCAACGCTGTGACATCAGCAAACAGCTTCCTGCTAAAAACCTACCAGCTTCCCAGCTGCACATTTTTGTTTTAACTTTTGCTGTGCATTCAAATTAAATATGTTTGTTGTAATGACTAAAGATTAGCTCAGTATATCACATGAGCACAAATGTGCTTCTAGCTTGTATATAAAAATTAGAGATGATTTGGGGCTTATGAAATATTACCAACTTTTCTTATTTTAAAAATTGGAATTATGGAAAAAGGAACCAAAGAACTTGTCTGATTCCTGTTGGTAGAGTTTACTGTTACCTGAATATTTTGTGAAGGCTGAAATACTCCTTTCCTCCCACTAGAGGGGGGGATTCCTTCCAATTTAGGCAGAAACGCTCTTAAACTCAAGGCAAATTCTTTGTAGGACATTGCTATTCCCTTAATATTAAATCAATGCCAATCTTCTGTTTTTAATTTTTTTCTGCAAGTGCTGAAATTAAGATCTTGGACACTGAGTGAGGGGCACATGCTTTAAATCCTGGCACTCATGAAGGAAACAGATTGCTTTTGCAAAGTTGCTTTAATGAAGTTGGTTTAAAGTATAACAAGGCAGTTCAGACTTCCCCAGTCCTGCTGGAGAGCTGAGACGGCCTTCCTCCCTCCCACCTTGGAGAGCTCTGAATTCCACGGAAAGTTTTGTCAGTCCTTCCAGAGGTCAAGTGCAGCAGAATCCTTTCTTTACATACATTTCTGTTTGCTACTAGATTTCTTGCCAATGTGACTTTTAAAATCTGTTTAATTATGCAGAAATCTCTCTGTAAATGTTTTTTAGGCCTATCTGAACTTAAATATGCTTAAAAATAATTGTCCATCAAGATTGAATGTCCTAACTGGATGACTGCAGAAATGATCTGTGTGTGTCACTAAAGCAGATGTCATAGAGTGCTCACAGTAATTAAGTTCATCATTTTCCTGCTAACTAAAGTTTTCACTGTTGATTAGGAGTTGTAATTCTGAAAATATTGGAGATTAGTAATCTGGTATTACGGAAGGCAGGACTTGAGAAATTCAAAAAATGTAAGAGGCAAGTTCTTTTTCGTTTTGTTTTTTTTTTAAGTGAAAAGTCTGCAATAAGGCTTGTTTCTAAATCTAACAGTTAGCTCTGGAAATTGAAGTGTAAACAGAAATGCTGTCAGTGAATCTTATAATGATTTTCTACTGTAGTTGATCCAACATTTCAGTCTTTAGCCTAAAATCATATTTGGTATCAGCAACATATGGTTTTCATCAAAATGCGACTGCTCGTCTTCTCAGTCCTTAATCCAGCCTGCTGTTTGCCGAGAGAGAGAGAGAGAGAGAGAGAGAGAGAGAAAGAGAGAGAGAGAGGGGGGGGGGGAGGCTAATTCTCATCAGCTATTTCTGTTAATCTGTTTACTTTTGTAAGGGTGCAGGTCTTGCTGGGATTATCTTCCTTTTTGTATTATCTTTTATAGCAGAATACATTGTCTAGGCCTGTGGGCACCTTCTGCCTAAAAATACATCCCACCCCTGATTGGAAAGCCACCATGCAGTGAGCTGCAGCCTGGTGTCACTGCCCAGCCCCCACAGCCTTCCTCAGACTCAGCATTCAGATTTGGTCTGCTGGCTTCCTTCCTTGCTCCTTTCCACCAGATATTGGCTCTTTGTAGTAGTCAAAGTTAAAAGCTTTATACACCAGACTGAATAATTATGTTTAAAAAACAGTAATTATCAACACACGTCTTGCTCCACGCAGCTTTTTAAGTTCATGTTAATGAGCTCTGTCTTCTGAGGAAGACTGACAGTCAGTTTTGAAGTTTTGCCATCATTTCACAACTTGTTGCCTTGACTCGGCTGCCTTTCCCAAGCGCTGCCTCCTGAGCGCTCGCTCGCTCGCTCGCTTGCTCTCTCATTCGCTCTCTCTCGCTCTGCAGCATTCCAGAGCCTCGCTCTGCCCACTCTGATTTCAGAGGACAAGAAGCTACTAGCAGCAGCCCACACACTCAGTGTGTGAGGACGGCTCTGGGAGGAGTCTCCCTAGCACACGTGCGTGTACACACACACACACACACACACACACACACACACACACACACACACACACACACACACACACACACACACACGCCTTCCCTCTGGCCCATCCCTGGGCTCGGGCTGCAGGGCTGCCCTCAGAGCTTCCTGTCAGTGCCTGAATTCTTTCTCTCCTTACGATTGCAGGTGGAAGTCCTGGCCTCGGAGGACGCAGCCTTTGGACTCAAGGTGTGTGGCCTGGTGTGCTTTACTGTGCAGGTTCTCCTGATGGAGGCGAGGGCGCTCTAATTAAATTCTGATGGGTTCAAATTGGCACAAGTTGAAGACTTTCCTTGGACTGTGACTAATAGACTTGAGCCTGGTTCTTTCCCTTCACCTCCTTCCTCCATGGAAAGTGCGAGAAAACAGTACAGATACCTCTGAGTTTACTCCTCTTTTGAGGGGAACTGAGTCTAAGGGCTGAAAGTTGGAGTCCTGTCTTGAGCTTGTAGCTCCAGTTTTACCTACTGATTTAGTCCTCAGCCCGATCCCCTCTGGTCTAGTCACTTCCAAATTAAACCAGCTCTTTCCCGAAAGGAGCCCACAATTGGGGTAAACAGACGGATTGTCCTGCCTAGCTTGGGTGTGATCCATGCCAGAGGCCAACTGTGTGCAGGGAACAAAGGGAAGTCTTTCTGGCACACCACACCTGTGGCTGAGTTCTGGGGCCTTGGGTTCTGTTGTGGCCAGAAAGGAGCCAGGAGAAACACCAGGGAACTAGGGGTAAATCCTGCCTAGTGACAACCATCTGAGGCTGGAGAGGCTGGAGACAGTTTTAGCCTATAGGAAATTGAAGGCTTTGGAAAGATTTTAAGCCAAGCCAGTGTGCAGATTTGTAATTTGGACAGTGACTTTGGCCACATTTTGGAGGATGGACTTGCCAGCGTCCTGTCAAGGGCAGAAGAACAGATCAGATGAAAACTCATGTGCCTGACCTGGCACAGAAAGAAGGCGTGACAGCTGAGGACAGGTACTGTCAGGAAGCCAGTCTGCAGAGCTGTCTGTGCTGGTGGTGGCGGGGCTGACTACGACATACTACCCTGAGAATGTTGAGTCCCTATTTGCTGGCTTTATACTGAGTAAGTCAATTAGAATGAGGTGGATCTTGCAGAAGGCTAGAGTAGGTGCCCTTGAGGACTTGACCAGAAGTTCGGGGGAGATTGGTGGAGACAGGAGAGCACAGGGTGGGGGATTCTCTTACCTAGCTCCTGCCTGTGCTGCAAAATTAAACATCGGTTATGTTTATTATCCAGCTTTTCTACTTGCCATTCTATGTGCTTGAATTTCAAAACCACATAGTATAATAATTGTACTGTAATGACAGGTGCAATGACTATCAAATGCTACCTTAGCCAAAACTGTTCTAAGGCTATAAACATAGCTTATTTTATACCATAAAATAAAAATATAACTTAATACTTAAGGATATGATATAACATGGCCTTCTGTGTTATGATCTTAGTATGTTTTTATATGTCATGTCAGAAACTATTCTAAGTAGAACTAATCTAGTGTTGGAGTTTTTAATGTATCTTGTGAACTTGGTGTTTTGCATTTAATATCAGCATGCATGAGAATCCCCCTGCATAGTGAGTAGGCTGCAGGATCCATTCCTGTGAGGTCTTCTTTAGAATTCTCTGTGCTGCAGAGTATGTAACAAAAGGATGGCACCTAGCGTGGCTCCAGTCCCCAGTAAACTACCACTCCAGGTAAAGGTTTGTATCTGTTGTGGGAAGAACTTAGCCAGTTGGTATTCAAGGTAGTAGATGTGTTTCACCTTCATAGATTTGTCATATTTCACACATACAGCTAAAACAAGAAATCTGAAGGTTTTTTCACTGTTTTATTATCTGGAAGTCTACCAAATAATTTGAAATTTGAAATTTTTCCCCCTTAGAATTGTTGATGGGGGGCAGGAGGTCAAATATCTCACTCATCTTAGGTAATATATAAGTTACATTATCTTGTGAATAAACAGTCATTTCCAGGTCGACTGGAATGTGTATCCACCCATTCCATGTATGCCTGAGCTTTCTTTAATTTTTCCTTTTTATTATATTTTGCTTCTATCTAATCTTCACCATCTGTGTGTTTCACCTTCTAAGCCATGCCAAATCTAGAAGCCTAATATTGACTTAAGACTGAAGCATGACTTCTTTAGTGTCACTGAAAAGGAGCTAACCATATCAAGACCCAGAGATGCAAAGAACTTAATTGTCATATATGAGTATAGGGAAACAAAAATTCAATTTAGAAAACAAAACAGTTTTGCAGTCATGTGGAAACTAGCATGACTATTAGGACTGGCTGGAAATTAGCGTTTCAGGCTAATGGAAGCCATCTCTGTCCTCTCTGCCCGGGTGCCTTTCCACACAGGTACTGATGGTCTCACGGAGTTCATCTCGGAGACCCGTGACTTCGGATTGGAAACTCTCATAATGGCTTCACAGTGTATTAGGCACTCCAAGTCTTTTCCAGGGGCTCCTAAATTTTTCCCTTAAATAATTTAGTTTTCTTGAGTTTTGTTAGGATACCTCATCAATTTTAATTATGTGTATTTGTGAAAAATGAGAATTACAGTGATTAAAGGAAGTGCTTCAAAATAAAAATGTGTAAATATGTATGTCCGTATTTAAGAAAGGGAAGTTCTACGAACTACAGACCACTGTTCTTGACTTTGGTTTTGGTCAAAACTTGAGCATACTAGACAGAGCATAGTTCTACACAAAGTAAACCAGGGGTCACAGGGACAGTCACATGAGCTAATTGTCACAGGATTAGTGTGTCTTCTGTGTCATTAATGAATAAGGTTACTAATGATGAATTTTTAAATCAGCTAAGCAAAACAAAAATCAAAAACTAATATATATGTAAACTTTATTTTAAAAAAGCTTTAAAATTGACCTAAACAGAGAATAAACGCTTTAAAATCGACCTGTTGCTTACAGACTTTACCAGGAATTTGATAGTAAAAAGGAGTGACTACATGTCCCTGGGTCCTTGTGTTTGGTTTTCTGAAATGCTCTGCCATGTTCCTGTGGCTCAGGCTGCCCTCAAGCTCCTGCACTGGATCCTCCTGCCTCTGACTCCCCCCCAAGGGAGGAGTGAGAACTACAGGTGTGAATTACTGCACCCAGCCTCATAACCTTACAAGAAAGCTTGTCATTCATGTAAAGTTCTTTAACGTTCTGTGACCATGAGTGTGCCCCTTGCCTTCCAGTTGTTTTGTAGATTGCTAATTTAAGGATTATAAAATAGCAAGTTTTTAGTTATTCTAAATAAAGTATGGACAGTGTAATCTTTTTAGGTGAAGAATTAGGAGCTCAGTTTAAAAGCTTGCTCGGCCGAACCTGACAGCTGGGGTTTGAACCAGGAAAGCCAACCCAGAAGCCTGTTCTCCTCTTTCTGTGTAACCTGGGAATGAACGAGCTATGCAGTTAGCAGGCCCTCTCTCTTCACTTCCCACCTCTGCTAGGTTGCTCCTTGGGGCCTAACTCTGTAGTGACTTCCCTCCCTCCCTCCGAGCCCTCCATGGGGCAGGCCTCTGCATCCTGGGGCCTCCTAGCCTGTCTGGGAGCACAGCAGCTCTTATTCCCTGCTCACCTGTGCACCTTTGGTTTCTCAGACTTATTCTAGATTTCCCTTTTTATTCCATGTGCTGGTAACACCCCTCCTCCCCAATCCAAACCATGGTGTTTTTGTTTGTTTGTTTCATTTTCTCTGAGCCCCCCCCCCAGGCTGGTCTGGATCTCATTGTGTAACCCAGGCTGGTCTTGAACTTCTGATCCTCCTGCCTTAAACTCCCAAGCCTGGGACCACATGCGCCCTTGTCTCGCTTCAGGGCATATTCCTAAATGCTTGTTGGGAAGAAAGAGCATGCATAGCCCCGTGGGACTTGTCAGTAAGGGTAGTTCCTGGAAGAAGTTGTGCTTATTTATGAAAGAATTCAGATGACTTCTCCCTTTGAAAGGTACCTGGACAGAAATGTATCAGACAGTCCCATTCTGCTGCTTCTCTGCACTTAGCTTCTGATTTGAAAAGGACACATAAATCCAAAATTTTGGGCTGGCATGTTCTTTGGAAGAAAAAAACTTGGGATTTTATGCCCCTTTAAGAATAAATTTTGAGGGCTGGAGAGATGGCACAGCGGTTAAGGCACTTGCCTCCAATGCCTAAGGCCCTGGGTTCAATTCCCCAGGACCCACATAAGCCAGACCCACAAGGTGGTGGCCCAGGTTCTCTCTTTCTCTCTCTGTCTCTCTCTCTCTGTGTGTGTGTCTCTCTCTTTCTGTCTGTATCTCTCTGCTTGAACATGAATAAATAAAATATTTTTTAAAAAGAATAAATTTTGATAGAGCAGATGATAAAAATACAGAAAATATGAAATGATCCATGAGGATAAGTATAGTGTACGATCTTACAAAGACCAGAAAACTGGAAAACAGTGTGACTGAGCATCTGGTGCCCACAAGGTGCCAGGACTGATCTTCCTAGACCTGCCCTGTGGTGGGGGGCTTTCACAGCACCTCTCTGAAGCCCCCCTTCCATCCAGACTTCAGGAGATGCATCCAGGGTTCTCTAGAGCTGGATTTCAGGGCCACTCCTTATTGTATCTTCCTACCTATATTTCATTTTTTAAAAAAACATTTAAAAATATTTTTTGCAACTGTGGAGGCCAGGGGACAACTTGCAGGTACCTGTGCTCTGCCTTCTTTGAGACCTGATCTCTTGCTGCAAAGGAGCATCAGACTATTTTTGGCCAGTGAGCTTCAAACTCCCCTGGCTCTGCCTCCCGTTGTCATGGGCGCTGGAATCTCGCATGCTCACACCACATTGTGTCCAGCTTTATGTGGATGATAAATTCAACTCTGGGCTGGGAGGCTTTGCAAGCAAGCGCCTTTAACTGCTGAGCCATCTCCCCAGCCCCATCCATATTTTCTGCATCTCCTGCTTGCTTCCCATCTTTCCTGGTGCGTTCCTTCTCTAGAGGGTTGAAATGTTGATCTTGTGTTATCCTGACCAACCTTCCTGGGGTTCTTCCCTACGGACTCAGACCAGGGCTAAGATACAGGTCTTTAATACTCATCGTTTTTCTTCTTAATACCTGAATACCATTTCTACTTCTTTTAGGTTTCTGCATTATGTTTCTTTGTCTCCACTTACCTTTTTATATTCTTTTTGGCAATAAACTTTTAGCATTTGTGTGAGGCACCTAAAATTTACTGCCATAGAACAGAGAAGACCAGTAAGCTACATATCTAACAATAGGATTTTAAAATAAATCTTAAATTTGTTGACACACATAGGTGACTTTTTTGTGTATCTTGATTAATTAGATATTGTAGTCCTCTACCCACACCTAACGTGCCCCCCTCAGTGCCCCGCACCCCCACTTCCCTCAGAGCCTGTCTCATCCCATGCCTTCCTCACAGTTTGCTTCCCTTTTAGCGTGGAGACTGTAAGCTCGCAGGAGAGCAGGCTGTGACCCAGGCCAGCTCTGTGATGGTCACTTAGAGACTCGCTCGTTCTGTTCATGCTTCCATAGTCGCGTCATCTTGCGTTGTCTTGCGCATGGTTTGCGCTAAATACATATTAATTCACTGATGGCGTAACAATCGTGGGTGCTGAGACTTAAGGCCCTTGATGCTCCCATATTACTGCTGCATTCTTATCTCTTCTGGAGCTTTCTTTCCTCACAGTCTGGCTCAGTGCAGAGACCACCAGAAGGAAGCCATGTTTATTCAGTGCTGGTGCTTGTGACAGGGTGGGCATGAGCTCATATTTCATGCCACTGCTGTCCCTTGTAATGACTGGGCTCTGGAGATCCGGATCCTGTGCCTGCCGCTGGGAACGCTGGGCAGGAAGAACCAGCCTGCTGCCATCGGCCTTACATTTTCGAATTTTGAATTTTAGAATGAGTTTATGCCAGGTGGAGGTCCGAGGAGAGATGGCAGGTTTGGTTCCATCTGTGTGTTCTTCTGTGGTGTAGTTATGTGAACTGAATCAGTTTGCTGTATTCTGTGGACTGGAATAGGGTTCTGATTTCACTTAAAAATTACAAATAACCAAGTGATTAATCATCTGTCAGTTTTCATATAACATAAAATAGAACTTTGTTTTATTCTGTAGAATAAATATATTTTAAATTATGGAAACCTTCGTAGTCTGGGATTGTATTTGGCCATGATTTAAGTCATAGTTGAATTTATCTCTGCCTTTTGACATCTTTAAGTATTAGGAAAATTATCTTTTTCACATGCATCATTTGAAATAAAATGTCATGATGTAATGTACAAAGCAATGATGGCCCAGCTCTGCTGACCCTGGGCACAGTAGCCAAAAGGGAGCCTTGAGGAAAGAGAGAGCTTGGGCTTTCTGACCTAAGGATCCCAGCTGAACTCTGTGAGCAGCGCAGTTCTTCTCAGTCATCCCCAAATTCTGAGTCTCTCGCACCGTGGAGACTTTCCCACTACACTCAGTATACATGCTGTTCATCTGGATCTGTGATTACCAGTCACATATAACCGTGTGAATTTAAAGTAATAGAAGGTAAAGTTTGAAATCGTTTCTTGTGTTTAGCCAGCCATGTTTCAGCAGCTACAGCGGCATTGGTGGCCTCGCTGGCCCAGTTCGTAGAAAACATGTCTACTTCACAGCAAGCCTCTCTAGACCATACAGGTTCCATCACTCATCTTGACACATTACACAATGAAAACAGTCATTGTCTTCAAAGACTAGAACATGGGACACTAGTGAGGTAGGGGACAGAGGACCTCGCTGTTCTCGTAAGGTCCCGTAAAGCACAGCTGATGCTGGCTCAGCAAAGAACTGTAAGACGTAGGAATATTGACACTCGCCATTAGATTTTGAGACTAGCTTTAAAACAGGATGGCGAAATTAGAGTTGTAATGGCTCATTTATTCATTGATTTGCCAGAGATTTGACCTAGGGCACCAGTGTGGCATTTCAGATTTAGCATATTTATCTGCTTATGGGACGAGTCCACCTAGAGCCAGTCCTTCCCTCAGTGAGTACATGCAGCAGCAAAGCACATGTTAATCTTCCGTTCAGAACCCCCCCCCCCCCCCCCACACACACACATTATCTTATCTTTTTAACGTTGATTCTCTCCAACTCTTACCCTCTTCCTGGGATGTATTTTGTAGTGATTTTTCGTGTCTAATGCCGAATGGATCGGGCTGTAACTTGGGTGAATGTAGGTGTAAGGTAAGGGTATCTTTGAAATGAAGACAACAAATGTTTTCTTTTGGAGCTCATATGCTTATAGATTTCAACTCTACAATATAAAAGACTTTTGCATTTTTATTTACTTGACTGAAATCTGTTAGAAGTCCCTAAAGAGATCGAGAACCAAGTTCATTGATTTGGTCATTGAATTTAAGTGAAAATGATAAAAAAATATGTGTAAGCAAAGCCAAATAATTTGCTGTTTTCCCATGAAAGAAAGATGTAGGCGTGGGAGGTACATCACTGCTCTTGGTCATGATTTAGGAATCCATGTTGACTTGTTCCTTCTTTTGTTCCAGAATTTACCAGCCTCTTCTTCTGCCATCTGCTGGTGGTTCAGACACTCACGTCTTTTATTCCATAACAAAATTTCTTTTATTGTCATTTAGGAAAGATTTGGGGGAAAGTGTTTTGTTTGTGTTCACCTATTTTTAAGACATTTTGCTTATTACATTTACATATCTTTTAAAAGGTTATTTTAGCTTCTTTTCTGGCTTTCTCTGTAGATGAATACATGAACACATAGGATTTAGAAAAGATGGAGGCTTCTAAGGGCCAAAACACAAGCAATTGTAGAGACCAAGAGGCAGACTTATTATTAGAAGGCCTTGGGTTTATTTTATTAATTAGCTAGCTAGCTAATTTTTGAGCCAGGCTTTTTCTTTGTAGCCCAGGCTAGCCTGAAATTTACTACCTATACAAGGCTAGCCTTGAACTTGCAGCAACCCTCCTCCTCTGCATCTGAGTGACATGGTGAGGAGTTATGTAAGAGCTGATAGGAATCTTAATTTCTAGATTTCAATTAAATATGGAATAGGAATTTTGATATGCTAACTTGAAATTAAGACTACTTGCCTAAATTAATGGTTGCTGAGGGAGAGGAGCCATGTTCTTAACTGGTAGAGCCAAGGGTAAGTTACCCATAACCTCCCACCTGTGCCCATGAAACCAACTTTGTTGTATGTCTTTAAAATGACATGAAAGTAGGAGGTGGGCTCAGGAAGAAAAGGGAGTTAGTGGGAAGGGAAGGGTGTAAGAGGGAAATGGAGGCTGGATATAAACAACTGACATTGTCTGCGTGTGGTAGAGTGAAACAAGAACTCATGTTTTGGGCCTGAAAAGATGGCTTAGTGGGTAAAGCACTTGCCACATAAGCGTGAGGACCTGAGCTCAGCTTCTGATCGCTAGCACCTGAGTAAACACCAGGTGAAGCAGCACCCCTGCAGCTGTACTCTCAGAGCGGGGAGGTGGAGCTAGGACACCCAGGGGTCACTGACCACCTAGTCTAGAGACCCTGTCTCAAAAATAGTGGAGAGTGATTGAGAAAGATACCCCACATTGACTTCTGCACACATGTTTGCACTCTGTAACACATGGGTACCCCCATACTTTACTTCCCAGGGGAGCGTTTTCTATATGTTAGAGTTGTGTTCCGGAACTAACAGGTTTACAGCTTAAAAGTGGTCTAACGTTGGCAGTCTGATGTGCTGCCACCTGGGTCTGATGCCTCTCTCTCTTCAGTCATTTGATTGAATGAAGAGTGGGAACAGTGTTTTCAGAGTGTGCGTCCTGACGGAACGGATCTGTGTGCGCTCTGGAGGACATTCGATGAGAAGCCAGAGCTATGCCATACCCAAATTGTTCTTAGCGGATTAAGAGCCCTATTTCTAGTAGACCTCTAAGTTTTCTTCCAAGGGATGCAGGCTGCAGACACCAGAGGATGTATGATTGCATGGTTTATGTCCTGGAATTAATGAGCACGTAGGGCAGAAATGTTTGCCTTTTCCTAATGGTGCTGATGTAGAAAGTGATTGGGGGGAATACAACACAGTGCACCCCTACTTTCGTCAGATTCTGTTCCCTTTTGTGAAAAAGATACTAAGAACTGAATGTGGCTTTGAGTTCTGTGGATCTCAGAGGAAGTTATAAGGGAACAAGGAGTTAGGCCAGACGGAAGCTTATTTACTTGAGTAATTAAAAGTTTAAGTGACTTCATTTTCCCTCTGGGAATATTAGTTTGACATTATTCTTTGAGGACTTAGCTTTCTAGCAATACTGAGAACGTGTGTCTTCTTCTAACCTCACCTTGAAAGTGTGCTCTTCAAGGACGTGCTTCTACAACTAGAGGCCTGCTTCCCCTGGCACAGAGCCTCTGTGACCCTGTGACTAATCACCACGCAGCTAGCTCGTGGTTTTGTAGGCAGAAGCAAAGGAAAGGTTTGGGGAAGAGGAGGCTGATTTTAATTGCACATGTTTTTAGTTTTCTCCAATGCCAAATTCAAAGCCAGCTCTGTCTCCTTGGATGATGGAGTCCCTCCCCCTTCCTTCCCTGACTCAATCTGGCTTCCTCCCAGACCATGTCAGCTTGTCACATCAGTTGAGAATGTCAGAGTGGCTGGTGCTGAAAGAGCCACTATGCTGGAAATGCTTAAAGCCAAGTAGAACATGGACATGAATTAAAGAGTATATTAGAGAATGATTCTTAAAAATCAGATTTGGGAGAAGAAAACCTGTTGAATTAGTACCTAAATGCCAGGTTACCACTGATAAATACTTGCAAAACTTATTCTCAAATAAGCAATAAAATTATTATTGTATGACAGAATTGATATATCGCGTGGTGCACTCAGGAAGATATGACTATAAGATGCATCCAGAGTTCTTGATAGGATAATGCAAATCAACGCTCCATAGCAGCTCTGTAAATAGCCCGCTTGGAAGCAAGAACAAGTCTGGTAGGACTGTTGGCTGGTGTTAAATTCTGCTTTTACCCTGTTCCTTTACCAGTTGGCTTTTAGACCTTGTATTATTGCTTTAGTGTGAAGGACTGAATTGTCTGACAGAATTAGGGTTAAAAATCCTCACCCCTTCTATTCTAAACGAACTAGCAAAGGTATCTTATTTGCTGAGTTGCCACAGTGGCTTGTTCTTAAACTCCTCCGAGTTCATTGGATCTCAAACACCAAGAAGGGTTGCCATCTCTGACTTAATGGTTCTGGACAGCCATAGCCAGTGGCGTGTGCCCTAGGGCGCCAGGACACCAGGACTTCGCTAGCAAGGGCTGCTGTGCTCTGATTCTGGCACAGATAAGGCCTGTGGTGTGCATTGTGTGAGCTGAGATGCGAGAACGTGAGTATGGGGAGGAGTTTGTGACAGGGCATGGAAACTCTGCTTTTTTTGTTTGTTTGGTTGGTTGGTGGGTTTGGTATTTCAAGGTAGGGTCTCGCTCTAGCCCAGGCTGACCTGGAATTCACTGTGTAGTCTCAGGCTGACCTTGAACTCATGGTGATCCTCCTACCTCTGCCTCCCGAGTGCTGGGATTAAAGGCGTGCGCTGGAAACACTTCTTCCTCTGGCTCCATGTGGTAACTTAAAGCACTTAATTGGGAGGGAGCTTCCTAAGGGGCCATGTTTCTGAATGATTTTGTTTCTCATTGAGAAGGAAAGGAGATGAAAAATAACATGGCAAATGAATACATGTCATGAGAATTGGACATAGGCTTAGACTGAATATTATGTACTAAATATGGTAAAAATCAATGCAATGATAAGAAGTATTCTAAACATAAGTGTGTATTTCATGAACATCAGAATTTTTAAAACTTAACTGTCTTGGGTTTTTCTTCCAAGTTTCTCAAAATGTATTCCTATTTTTCTCACTTAATTTTTAATCCCCTTCTAAAAGATATAAGCTGCTTTTCTTCAACCATATTAATGTATTACTGTGCTTAATCTCATTATGAATTTTAAAAATTCAACACTGCTGCAACAAGAATAATAGTTGTTCAGTTTCACAAATATATTATCTATGATAAATAATTGTTAAAAGAAACTGAGAAATCCTGATTTTTTTTTTTTTGACATGTACCCAAAGGACTACAGTTTCGGTAGTAGATAACCTTTATACAAATCAATATTTTCTTGTATTTCAGTGTGAATCATGAAATGACTTTATCGTGCTCTGACCAACAGTAATAATGTTTATGATATACATTATTACCATCCCAAGCACAGGTAGCCATGGAAGGCGCGTGCTGTGCTGTAGGAAGTGCTTGCACCCGCACCTGCACACGCGGTTTCTTCTGCATTTAGGGAGTTGACCTCCCTAAAGCATAGGCTGTAGAGGGAAGGCAATGGAGAGCTGCCAGGCTTGTTGGCTAGAGTCATGGACAGGAGCAAGGCCTGTCTGAACTGCCACTCAGTTTTTATTCTGCACGTTTGCAGGGCTGGTGATTAGAGTGGCTTTCGCCCAATTATGCTGTGATTATTCTGCTGCACTGTAATTGACTGGGGAGATATGCTAATACCTGTCATTTGGGATGATAAAAGATGAGCGGGGGACGCAATGCATTATTTAGCTGGCTGTGTGATAGATGAGGGATGCGCAGAGTGCTTTAATTGCTGAGAAGAGAGGTTAAGCTGAACGAACGGATGAATTAGAAATGAGTTTTTTTATGGCTTGTGGAAAAGTGAAATAAAGGAAAATGTGCCTTAAACTAAAGCAGCACAAGGAAGACTAGATCTTCCAGTCGGCTTGCTTTATCAAACCAATACAACCCAAAAACTGGAGTTTTGAATTCAGTAAGTAATAAGCAAAATGAGAAGATGCAGTCAGTTCTATGTTAAGCGAGCAGTTGTAGAAGAATTATTTTATCTTAGATGGCAATATTTGTGATTTCTAAACTTTGAAATCCATACAGCTTTAGTTCAGACTATAATGTGCTCTACAACATTTCTGCACTTGTATCTTTAGAATGAAAGCTATTAGAAGGAACTCACTTCTTGTGTCTGCGTGTCTTTCAGTAAATGCAGGCAGAAGATGACAGGCAAAAAATGAATATTTATAACACTAGGCGGACGTAATAATATAATTAGCAAGAGTGCGTACAGATAATTCTTGAGTGACAGGAACCAGGGCACTCAATGGTATGTCCTCACTGCCAGCTAGCTGTTGGCATTTTTTATGGAATCAAATACAGAATGAGTGTATTTCCCCTTCTATATTGTTCCCCCGCCACACTTCCCACCAGGCCTTGGGTATATCCTGTTGGAATCAGCAGGTTAGCCCCATGGCCTGGTGTGTGAGGTAACCCGGAGTCATCTGGAAGATGTCGTCCAGCCAGCACTTGCAGAAGTGGACACTGGTGACTGAAGCTGGTCACCCTGTACACATTTCCGGTCATGTCATACTTTCCCAAATGATGTCCTGAACCGTGCTGCTTTGTCTCGTGGGTACAGGTTGTCTGGCAGCGGTGGCACTTGTGTGTGGCCGAGTTATTCACATCACCTAGAGTCACAGTCTTAACAGACTGTCCTTTAGCTGGTGCGGAACAGTCATGGGTCTGCCACTCAAAGGGAAGATTTTGTTGTTTGAACTGGTCACTTTCCTCCTCGATGTCATTGGTTCCCCCCCCCCCTTTTCACATTTGGTCTGAAAGAAAGTAAAAAGTTTCCTTATGGATATATTGGTGTCCTTGGAATTCCAAAATAGTCTCTTTTATCTATGTATGTAAGAGGACATCTTGTAAGACAAAATCTAGGTTTCAAAGAAAAGAAGCAGTTAACGTCAGAGAATTGGGGATTCAATGGACACAGCTCAGACAAACACAGCAATTTATACCAACTAGCAGCAGCTACGTATGGTTCTTACAGGCGTGGGTCACACTCCAGTGCCACTTTGGGCATTCAAAGTGGCCACCGTGGAAGAGCAGTTGGGGCGTCGACCTCGACTGCTTTTACTGTCGGTATACACCTGTTTCCTTTGAAACCTTAAAAACAAAGACCAGATAGTCATCCCGCTCTGTAACTTGCTGCCTGAATCTTTTCTTACTTTATCACTGAAATATGGAAGTACTTCTTTCTTCTGGTCTTTAGTTCAAAAAGTGTCGTTCCAAAAAGCTTCATGCCTATAACTTTTTGTTACTTACTTAATGTAGTATGTCTCATTATAAATTTGATTTATGATAATTGAAATTGTTCTTCTATACTATTAGATCACTGGCTGGGAACTGTGTGATGTCACCAATATTTGCCTTAGAGTCATTTCTTGCCTTTTGAAAGTGCTATGACTTAGAGCACATTTATATTAGGAAGTGGTATAGAACAAACTTCCTTAATTGAGTATGCTTACCACCCAGTTACTGCCCCCAGCAAGGGCAAGGTCTCACTCTAGCCCAGGCTGACCTGAAAATCACTGTGTAGTCCCTCTGTGTGCTGGGATTCAAGGTGTGTGCCACCATGCCCGGCCCTGATTTTTTTTATTTTATTATGTGGTTGTGTTATCCTTTAGCAGGGACATGAAATCTCGTGGTAGGATTTAGAGCCAGCAGCAGATCATGAGGAATTAGTCCACTCGGTCATGTTACAAACGCAGGAAGTGGTTCTCATAGAAGATGCTAAACTGAGAACCGCCTCTTCCTGTCTAATGAGCTAGTGTGTGGAAGACAGTTGTGCAGCTTGGGTTATGAAAGGGAAAGTACCCCAGCCTGTGTACACCTTCTTCCTAAGTACCACTGGTACAGGTGGTGGGTGATGAAGAAGGGGCACATTTACCACATTTAACCTAGACGTGCACAGATGTGTGTTGCCCTCCTTCTCTGAGTGTTCTAAACATGCCTGATTCTCCAGCAGTGTTTCAGAAGCTCCAGATCCTTCGAGCGGTGGGTCTTTCTTCAGTCTTCTCTTTTTATATTTATTCACACATCACCTGGTTCCTTGAGTTTTACAGTGGTGACATGGAGCCTTTACATGCTTGGGAGGCATGTCTTGGTTGGTATGAGTGAAGGTGGAGAGGGCTTTCTAGAGAGGAGTCCACCACAGCCAGGAGGTACACCAGGTAGAGCGAGCTTCCACTGTATGGTTGAGGAGACCATGCAGGCTCCCATGTCCTTAAGAAGTCCCAAGGAGTCAGTGGGACATCTAGATCCTTCACTGTTGGGAAGATGTGCCCTTCGTCAGTAACTAGACAAGTCACTAGCCCATCTTTATGGCTGCCTTTGGGTTTCTTGCTTGCCTAAGGTACTGTATTTTGTTTGTGTCTTTGTCATTAAGTTCATCCAGAGAACTCACCCAGAGTCTATCAGAATAGCTGCTGAGAAAAATGTAAATAATTACCTTAAACTTCAAGCCCTCAGGGGTTGATGGTAATAATTCCTCCTCGCAGACTTTTGACTTCATAAAATCTGGTTGAAATACTATTGATAAAAATAGAAAGGTAATTTTAAGAAAAAAGGCAAATTCAGTCATTTCCACATGTGCTCTTCGCTTAGGCTTTTGAGTGAGGTTGGGGACATGTTGTTTTTCTGTGGCTGGGTGGCAGCAGATAACTCCTTCTGACCTCACCATTTCTGGGAGTCAGCGCCCCATCCTGGGCCCTGCGCAGGGACTGCTGCTGAGTTTTGAGGGTCCCACCTTCTTGCCACAGGACATTCACTTCACATCCCTCCCACCTGGTTCAGAGGGTCGCCCGATTAGGCCAGGCCCACCCAGGATAATTGGCCTTGGTTATTTATGAGTTATTTATCAGTGTGCTGAGTGTCACACCTGCAGCCCTTGGGGTGCAGAGTGCCAGCACCCACCTTTGAATTCTGCTACCCACAGCTGCTGATGCAATTTGCTGTCTGATTTTAGGGAAACAAAATTTTTTTGTTGCTACTTTTTTTCCCTATGTGAATTTGAATTTTTTAAATGTAATACTGGAAAAAATGAAAGTGGGATCTCATAGCTCCATGGATTAACACCTTGAGAGCAGGTGACAAGCACCTGCAGCTTGTGGGGAGCTTTGTTTCTGCACCTCCGCTTGTGAACTAGAGAAGTTCTCATCACAGACCTTCCAGTTGGTCACCTGCTTGGGGGTGGGTGGCTCTGTCCAGAGGTTCTGTGACTTCCGAGACTTTCCTTTAACAATATTATGTGTGGCTGCTTTCTTTGGGATCTCAGCTGCTCACCAAAAAGAGAAAATGTAGTAGTCCAGTTAGTTTTAGAGACTTGAAAAAAAATTGTCTTAATGTTTTTAAAAATAATTTTTACTTTCAATTTTGACTAACTTTTTAGAAAAAGAGTTAAAAGGAGTTAAAATTCACTTTTTAAAAAACATTCAAAGTCTGCAAATTCTACAAATCAATCCCAAATATGAAAGAACATATTAAAAAATCCACAGTCTTTTGTAACTCGTTGTTACTTATCCTTTTAAAGTTATGCATGCAGATGGTTTGAACCTGTCTTTTTAACATCTCATTCCTTCCAAAATTACCTTAGGGAAAAATGATATACTTTAAATAGAACTTCCATACCTGATTTCAGTTCTTTCAGTGGGTGAATTCCATAGAGTAAAAATGTAAATAGGCAGAATGAGATAAGTCTAATGACTTTTTTTAGCCACTTAGATTTTCAAAATGTGACAAAAATTTAAATAAAATCAAAAGAAAAGCTTAGAATAATTAATTTGGGATAGGGGTCATAATACCAACAACTTGCTCTCTAACTGGAATCAAGTGGTTTCACATATTCTAAATGAATCGTTTCTTATGCAGGACTATTTGAGCTTAAATGTAGTTTTTTAGGGTACTCTCCTTTGGAAGCCCATGTGACTATAAGATGAATTCTGAGTCTATTTAACACTATATTCAGGCTTTTCCCTGAAGTATTAACAGCTGCCATTCCTTGAACTAGGCTGCCAGTTCCTGTGCTTGGTATCCTGTTTCAGGTGACTCTGAAGGTCACTCACTTTGACACAGTGTTCAGGAGGGAGACATCCTGTTGGCCAGGTTATTGTCTAACCGGCCCTGGGTAGGCCTTCAGCTCCAGGAAGGGGTGTGGCTCCAGCTTTCATTGGTTGCAATGGTGATGGGCAATGGGCAGCCAACACAGGGCACGTGTGAGGTGCTCTCTGTGGATGTGAAGGTATTTGGAGGATGCGCAGTGAGGTCTTGGGCAGGGGCAAAGATGGGCAGAAGTGAAGAGAAATTTGGCTTCTGTAGGAAGGCCTTGGAGGGCGTGTGTGGTGCCTGGTGACTTGTGCTATGTGCTGTCCTGTAAGAAAAGACGGAAGGCATGCGTCGGTGGCTGTGCATCCTTCACCCTCGGAGGTTCAGACGACAAGGGTGAATCAAGTACTTCTGCTGTGGTGTTGATGTATGTGAGACGTGGCAGCCTTCAGGGGATTTGGTGACTGTCTCTGTGCTTCAGGGTTCCTGAAGGGCTTTCTGGGAGTCGAGTTGAGGCCGAGCAGGAAGGGGAGAAGATGTCAGCACCCACCCTACACTGCCACCTCACATCAGTGTCTGTCCTTTCCAAGTCAGTCGGTTCTTGTGGGCAGCACGTCAGGAGGAAGTGTATTGTTCCTGGCAGGGCACTCGAATTTCTAATTATCAGATCCTGGCTTAATTGCAATTACCTGGACACCCAGGCAGGGCAAACTTTTGGAAAGAATGTGATTAGTGAAGCAGGGGCTCTGCTGCCTCTACCAAAGCACACCCACAGCCCACATGGGAGACCACCACCCATCTGCCCACCACAAGAGTTCCGGAGGAGAGACGGGCAGGGCATCCGAGTGTGGAGCAGAGGCAGGCAGGCATTCACCTCTGTATCCAAGGAAGGTGTTCAAAGGAGAATCATGGGGCAGAAAAATCATTTCCAACCTCTCTTATCTGGACACACTTTTACTAATAAATGTGAGATCCCAAGATGTGTATGCAGTGGAGTCAGATAATGTCATTTTGGTATTCAGTTACTCCAGCAGCTTTTCTTAGTGCTTTTCATTAAAGGCTAACCCACCACCAGTGAAAAAGTTTTAACCCTAAGCTACAAATATAGATTTAAGCTTATTCTTAAAGAATTTTAATATCCATAAAGGCAAAATCTAAAATACTCATTTTTCCCATTTCTCCATTGCTCACATTTATGAGCCCCACCGAGTAGACTTAGCATGGATTCCCAGTCCTGGGATAGCAATGAAGATCTGTTTATGGTTTGTTTTACACGTTTCTGATTCAGTCCTTAACCCCCTGCTATTTTTCCCTCTTCAGCTTCTCCGAGCGCTGTCCTTCCTTTCCATCTCAACAAATTCCTTGTCCACACCAAGGTTAATTTTGTCAGTCTATGGTTAGTTAACCCACAAATGGTCTTTTGCAGCTTCTTCCCCCATGGAGCGAGCGCCTGGGCCTCTCATTTTCATCCTTCTTAAAAAGTGTTAGAATGGGGGTCCCCAGCCCCACTCCCACCCCACATGCATAGGCTGGAAGCTGCGTGGTCAGGCTGCCTCCTGTGGACTCCAGGGACATGGTGTCATTCCTTCCAGTCCCTTAATAGCAATCAGAACATCTAGTTAAGTGTCTTTTTTTTTTGCATTTTTAGTTTAACAGCACTAAATTAAAAGCATGGTGTTCAGAGCCTTGCCACAGGAAATTACAGTTGTCAGCCGTTGAATGTGGTGCAGTTTAGGTTTGTCCATAGCAGTAATAATACAAATCACCTCCAAACTAAAGGTGGGGTGCATGCTCATCAGAGCCCCTTCCTTGTCTATGCTGTTGTGTGTTTGTTACTAGGGTCTTAGGTGAGCCCTGCGAGGTGGCACAGCAGGTAACATGCCCATCTCGTAGGCAGGAGAACAGAAGCACCAGTGACAAATGTCACCCAGGAACATAGCCAGTGGGTCAGGCATTAGGTGTAGATATTTTAAGTCCTAATTCCTACAGAACTCTTAAAGATTTTTTGGAAGCAGTACCCATTGGATTTCAAAGAAGCAATAAAATTTTGGTAGAAGCCTGATATCACATAGCACACACTTAATGCTAAAATTATTTGTATTTTCTCTGAAATACAAATTTTAACAGAGTCTATTTTATCTGATAATCCTAATCTATATTTAGAGTGCCTACTTGGTGTCAGACTTTAAATGACAACCAGGAACCGAAAAGATACTGATTCCAACCCTTTTGGGACTTTATCACAACATAACAATAGTTGCTTTTATTTTTTTAACTGAAAGTCTCTGCTCTAGTCGCCTGGCCCTGCAGTGTGTTGTAGGCGGAAAGTATTTTATGAGAGAGACGCCATGGTAAACTTTCCCGCAGTTGGTACACATTGTGTTTGCTGTAGGCAAAGTGAAAGAAGGAGCTTGCATGGCTCTCAGGCTGGCCCCGTGCGCCTGTGTGCTTTGCAGGTCAGAGCATTGGATCAGGCGGGGTGAAGCGCTGAACCTGGGCTTCTAGGCAGAAAGCTACCCCAGTAGGCGCTCTGGCCATCTGTGACCTCTGCTGACTGTTCCCAGAATCAGGTGGGGCTCCATGAGGAACCCATGATGGTGGTCTGCTTAGAATGCTATCTTGCTCTCCTGTGATAGTGACTGTTTTGTGCAGAGCATGTCTTAATTGGACAATGTTGTTTGGTACATTTCAAAGAAAGAAATTACGTGTGGAATGTCAAACAAGGGTGGCTGCATCTGACTGGACCATTCTCACTCTACATTTGGAAGTATGTGGAGAATATTTCACATGATGGCTTTTCTTTTTCCTGTATCTTTATTCGTGCGTCTTTGAATCTTAGCAGATTATATTCTAGGGCCCAGAGAATGATAGCTGGGGTGCAGGGAAGCAGGGAACAGAGCTTCTGGTTAGTCACTTTGTTCACGCCCATGTGAAACACGAACCACTAGTGGAAAGGGATGGAATGGACATTTCCCAAGCAACAAGGGAATGCCAAGTGCATCGCAAAGTACTTCACACACGCCTTTGTAAGAGAAAGGATAGTGTCACGCCACCTTGACCAATGGGGTGGCAGGTACGAAGATGTCAGGATGCATACAGGGCATCTGGAGCTTGGCTGGAGACGTGCTTAGCTGCTTGTGCTGTCGGCTTTGCTCCTACACAGAGCTAGTGTAATTTCATTACACCACGAGACTCGCCTCTATGGAAGAGCAGTATATTGAATTATCAGGCGTGCATGTGTGAGTCACCAAAATAAATTGTAAACTCCTGTGAAATGAACTTCTTTAGTAAGCTAGGCCTCCTAATTTTATTTATACTAGTTGCTTATGTAGAATTACTGCCGGTGGGTAGGCCTAACAATCTATTCCCTGCAGAACTTACTATGAGAATTTTAGTTCTTCATGATTTATCACAGGGTGACATTACTTTATTAAATGTCCTTAAGCCAGGAAAGCGATTTTTATCAGAATACTGAGAGTTGGAGGAGCTATCACTGGATAACTCACTGAGCACTTGCAAGTCTCCCTGCCCCGCACTCTTCCCAGGAAAAGGCACCTGTGAGGACAGCCAGAGAATGTGGACAGTTCAGCACCTTGATGTTTTAGCGTCAGGTATGGCGCAAGCACAGCTGAGCACCTCTGTCTTCTGAGGAGTGCCACAGAGCTGGCACAAAGTTGGCATCCAGGCTGGAGAGATGGCTCAGCAGTTAAAGGCTCTTGCTTGCAAAGCCTGATGGCCCAGGTTCAAGTCATGTAAAGCCAGATGCACAAAGTGCCAGTGCGTTTGATGTTTGTTTGCAGTGATAGGAGGCCCTGGTGTGCGCTCTCTCTCTCTCTCTCTCTCTCTCTCTCTCTCTCACACACACACACACACACACACACACACACACACACACACACAAATAATAAAGCCAAAGTCAGGGTATCCATTGACCTTGGTTCCTTCCTCTAATGTTCCGTCGCCCTGTTGACTTCTGCCACCCCCTCCCTGTCTGAGCAGCCCCTCCCTGGACTGATGCAGTTTTCCTTTAGATAGATGCATTCGGCCTGCTCATAGGGAAGTATTCCTCATCTAACAGTCAATCTTGCTTCTTAAAGAATCTTGACATTTACCTGATGGACAGTGATAAGTGCTTTTCATGTATTTGTAAACACTGAGAATTCAAAGCCAATTTCTCCAGAAAGCTGGTTCAGCTACATCCAGTTGTTTAGAATAAATAAATATGTGTGTATGTATGTATATATTTGCATGTGTATATGTATTTGTATATGCATGCAAAGCCTACTGCTGCTACAAAGAAACACCAGACTCTTGTGCCACTTTTTGAGTCTGGCCCATGTGGTTGGCAGCTTGGGAATTGAACCCAAGCCAGCAGGCTTTGTAAGCAAGTGCCTGTAACCACTGAGCCATCTTCCCAGGCCTGTTATAATGTTAAAGGACAGAATGAAACATTCAAAGTCTGTACTGTTATGTGATGATGTAGAAAAACATTCTTAGCATTTCTTCTAGGTTCTGAATATAGTGTTGCTTTCAATGAATAGTAAAAACTTTGTACTTCCGACTCTTCTCAGTGCTGAGTATTGTATCCTGACCCAGTTCAGTCAAGTGAGGATGCTGGATGGATGCATGGAAAAGACTCGCCCATGCTTCCTTAGCTCTTGGCCCAAAGCGCGCCTTGCCTAGCACACCCACATCCTCTCCTGAGCAGACTGAATGAAATGCACTGTAGAAATGGCCCTTTGGTAACCTCCAGTGTTAAGCTTCTACCCTTTGAGGAATGTCCAGGCTCCCAGCAGCCTCCTGTGCCTCTCCTCCAGTCTCTCTTCGGCTCTTTCTCCTCAACTCCTCCTTTTTGGATGAAGGGATGACTGGGGATTGTTTTTTCTTCTCCTATGCATAAGCGCAAAAGAAGGTGTTTTTAATTATTTTTGTGTGTGTTTGTATGCACATGTGTAAGCACTTTTGTTCTTAGGAATTTGTGAATAGTTCTCTTTATGCATATGAACCCGGAAAGCAGGGTTTTTATATTTTTGTAATAAGCATACATGGTTTTAGACATCATTAAAGCATGTTCAAACACAACTGTAGATATTCCTCCCTTCCCATCTTTCCTGCCCTCTAGATTCCTGGAATCACCCCCTTTCCTGTTGACATGTCGCTTGTCATTTTGTTCACCCCCCTCTCTTGGTTACCTTTTTAGTTTTTAGGTTTCATCTATGAAAAAGCACTGGTTTTTGTTTATTAATGTTTTGTGGTGTTATTGTCTTTCCAAAGGCAGGGCCTCACTTTAGCCCAGGCTAACCTGGAACTCACTCTGTGACTCAGGCTGGCCTCGAACACACGGCTCTGCCCACCTCAGCCTCCTGAGTGCTGAGACTGAAAGTGCGAGCTTCCCACATGCCTGACTGTTGAGGTTTTTGTTTGTTTACTTGATAGAACATCATAGAAGTTATTACTCATTTGCACACATAGACATGACAGGCTGTGAACAGCTTGTGAATTTCTATATGATTAGTAACTTTATAGCCATAAACCATCCTTGCTACTGAATATTTTTTCAATATTGATAGCATCCATTTTTACGCTTTCTTACAGCTATTAAAGGAAATTTTAATAAAGATAGATGTCCTAGAAGAACAGTCTTTCCTTTACATTGAAAAGCAGTTACTCAGAGTTAAGCACAGCAGAAAGGCCGGGGAGATGGATCAGTGGGTGCAGTGCTTGTGCACAAACGTGAAGATGGGAGTTCAGATCCCCAGCAGCCAGGTAAAAGCCAGGCATGGCTGATGCACCTGTCATCCCATCATGGGACGGGGGAGGGGAGGCAGCAGATCTCTAGGGCCTGCACATTGGTGAGCCCCAGGTTCACTGAGTGCCTGCCTCAGAAAATAAGGTGGTGAATTAATTGAGAAAGACACTTGATGTCAACCTCTAGCCTCCACACACCTGCACACATGTGCACCCACATACATCTGAGCACTCATGCACATCACATACCTGTTTGCATGCAAAAAATCTGTAATAAGGAAAATTACTTCTAGTTCAATTTTGGTTTTTTTATTCTTTTATTCAGCTACTGTCTTTTAAGGACTATATACAACTTAAAAATTTTTAATTGTCTCCTGATGATTAAATATAAAACAAAATGCACATTAGCTTTCAAATATCTATTAAATTCCTAAAATCTTCACAGAGGAAGTCCTAATTTTAAGGAACTCTAAAGCCTAAGCACTATGGCTTGTAACAAGTTGCCTATACCCGACTTCGGGGTGGGCTGTTATACCAAACACCCAAACTCTGAATCCCAACTAAGGTTCGGACTTTAGAGGTATTCTCCAACGGCTTTATTTGCCAGTAAAAGATTCGGAAGCTGATTCTAGTGAGAGAGGTTTTCATTTTCCAACAAATCAGAACTAAGACTTTCACGTTGCAAGATGAAGAAGATGTTGTTGGATTAGTAAATGTTTGTCATTCTAGAAACACTGAACTCCTGGAAAATGCTGACGCCATTCATCTCTTTTCCTTTGGTGTGGGAGCAGAGTATCTGCTGGAGTCCTGGACCATGAACTTCAAACTTTGGCTCTGAAGGCCATTAGTTTGAGTGCAAGCATGTCCCTGGTTATCAAGATGGCTGGCGGGATTAATGCCATTAGACATGGTTTGGAAGCTAAGCATGGTGGTTCACTCCAACTCAGCAATTTGAGTAAACGCATCCAGTAAGAGTAGTTGTGGTTTGAGACTACTGGGGAGACGCAGAACTCCCAAGTGGTGAGAGGGAGTGCCTGCTGAATGCTCAGAGCTCTCTTACCCCTCCAAGCTCAGGAGCAGTCCATCAGAGGTGGAGGAAGACTGTTGGTAATGCTGTGCTTTGGTCATGAAGCGGCTGTTTGCATTCACAGCAACTGTCATTACCTGCACAGCATTGGGCTCATCGACATTCCATCATGGATAGTAGAGGAGGGCAGAAAACAAATAGGCACCAAAGTAGAAGAGGGACGAATTGGAACAAAAAGGCTGTGGGAGATGGGGGTGGAGACACCCATGGGCTACATGTAAAAGTTGTCAACTTAAAACAGTCTAACCTGAAATCTTCATAGAGGAAGTCTTAATTTTAAGGAACTCTTAAGCCAAAGCACTATGGCTTTTGAGTTGCCTATACCTGAGTTCCGCTGTATCAGTCTCCTGCCCACCTGTGCAACAAGGGGTGAAGTTTACTTCCACATAGGCCTGGTGGCTCTAGAATCTTCTCCTGCCCAAAGGGCCTTCCCTGCTTCTACCATGATACGTGTACTCGACAGTGCCTGGAGTGTCCACTCTTCAGTCCCTGTTTCCCATTTTCTTTCTTCTTCATGTTGTTGTGTCTTATTCCTTGTAATTGTGAGTGTGCATGGCCAGCTTTTCTATGTGTGCAGTTAATTCTGCATTTGATTGTCCTCACGAACGTCAGTTCAGTTATTGCTGTACCCCATGTGTTTAAAACAACTAGAGACTGTTCATCACGTTAGATTGCACCAGAGTTCCGCTGTAGGTTGAGAACTGTACCAGATCACAGATGGTAAACTTCCTGGCTTATGATTTCACAAAACAGTCTGTTTGCTTCTCTTATATTTCACTCCTGTGAATCCTTTGGGGAGTCACCAGACAGAATGGAAAAAACAAAGATCTGATGTTTCATCTATGCTAGCAAAATAGGTAAGAGATTCATTATAAAATTCACCTAACTTCTTGCCATCTGGATTCCCTGATGGTAACTGAATCCAGGCGCTGTGTTGAGGTAGGCATTCTGCCTGGATCAGGTGGGCTTGCTAAGTGACCTGCGCACTCTGTGACACCGGGAGGTGGTTTCTGGTCTCTTACTTGATGGGCCCGCCCATGGCAGCAACTGTAACCACGCACAGGAAATGGAGTAAACACATTCATTCACAAGTCCAGATACTCGGGGAATTGGAGAAAACAGCAGATCTATTTGTGTTCACCAAAGGGTGTATTAAGCTGTTTTCTGGTATGCATACTGTGACATAGCTGTTGTGTGGTTTTAAACGTTTTCTTTTTCATCACTAACAAAATTTTGTTATTGTTTTTCTTGGGGGCCAGGGGAACAGGCTCTCATTGTAGCCTAGGCTGGCCTGGATTTCATTATGTAGCCCAGGCTGGCCTCAAGCTCATGAAAGTTCTCCTGCCTCAGCCTCCTAAGTGAGAGTACAGGCAAGAATCAGCACACCCAGTTCAAATTATATCCTTATTTACCAAGTGAGCAAGGTTGGGGCGGGGGGTCACACACTAAAGGCATCCCACAGGAAATGCTCACAGCCGGAGCCTGCGCACACAGACACACAAGCCGGTTGTGTCTCTTCTGTTTTACTATTTGTCTTCTCCACAGTACTGTGGGTCCCCCCCCCCCCGTGCTTCAGGGTGAGCCCTTAATGCCCACGGAGCAGCTCTAAGACTTGAGGAAACCTGGTTTAGTTGAGACTAGCCGAGGTTAGCTGTCAGTCTGAATGCCACTCAGTTCATGTCCTCAACTAAAACAAGGGACTGGCTGAAGCTTGTTTCTATTATTTAATGTCACTGTTGAAACAGTATCAGTAGCAGGTTCCTCAAGCCTGGTTATGGCCCAACGTGGGCAAGCTTGGGAACCTGGTTCTGCATGTGCCATTCCTGAAACTTCCCACAATGGTGGCAGCTGATGCAGGTCCCAAACTGCCTCCGAAGTCAGTGTTCTCTACCAGAAGCCCTCTTCCCTCCGCTGAGAAGTCACGCCCAGCTGGGTTTCTTTCCACTCTTGAACACTTAAACTCTCCTTTTCGTCGTTTACTCGTGTTTCTGGTTCTGGTAATATTATGTTATTCAAGGGCAATCCTGTTTGAATGCTGAGAACATAGACCAGTTGCCAGGGTCTGAAGCAAACATGGAAAATTTTCCCTGTGAAGAATTCAACATCAGCTTGACACTAATAATCCTGAGTGGTAGGTAATGAGAGGCTGCAAGTCTGGGAAGTAATTTCACAAACACCTTTCTCAGTAACAATCAGCACTTAACAACCCAGCCTCTGTGGCTAAGTAACCACTGGGTATGTGTATTCCTGCATCGGCTAGGAGACTAGCATTTTTCCTTTCTTAAGGTAGATGATGTAATTTATAACTGCATTTTAAAATTGTTTTTAAAATATTTTTTATTTATTTGCAAGCACGGGGGGGGGGCTGGGGAATGGGCCTCCAGCCACTGCAAACAGTCTCCAAATGCATGCACCACTCTGTACATCTGGCTTTATGTGGGTAGTGGAAAATCGAACCCAGGTCATTAGGCTTTGCAGGCAAGCACCTTACTGCTGAGCCATTTCTCCAGCCCTTTTAAATTATTTTTATTTGCAAGAGAGAAGGACAGAATGGGCATGCCAGGGTCTCTTGCTACCGTATGAATCTCCAGCTGCATAGGCCACTTTGTGCGTCTAGCTTTTGCATGGGTGCTGGGAACTTGAACCCAGGCTGGCAGCCTTTCAATCCAGCGCCTTTAGCCCTACAACTACATTTTTATAAAAGTCCACAAATTATAAAAACATCAGTTTAAAACATCATTTTGTCATAAAAATTTTTCACTTGATAGAAGACAGCAAGTAGGTCCCTATAAATGTATTTACATATGTTAAAGCGTATATTTTGCTGTAGTTTAGAAACTATGGCAAAGCTTCGCTGAGGCTCAGTATGAATGGTGGCTCTACTGATGATTTTTGTTGTTTGTTTTTAAGTACAAGCTGTGTTACCTTAAATTTTACATTTCCTTGCTGATTTTTTAAAGAGCATGGACAGCACCACCTTTAATTGCTAACGGTCAGCTTCCCTTCCTATGGTGAACTTACTTATGTCTCCCTTTTGGTTACTAGTTAAAGATCTTCATAATTGCAGTAATGACCACACACCTGTGCTTTGCTTGGTGTGTCACGTGTCAACATCAGCCTGTGCCTGTGGCCGGGAAGCCCAGTGGCTCAGTGATCAGAGTCTCAGATGACCATGGGGCCGGCGTCGAGGTTCTGCCGTTCACTTGCATGGCTTCCGTTCCTTAGCATCCGATGCCTGCCTGCTTATTTTCTTACTTACTTTTCAAGTGTTTTTCTCCGCTGGGCTCAGAACCGTTTTATTTATGAGTGTGTGCATTTTCGAGGAGGAACCCTTACACTTAAATGAACCTGTGAGAAGCCCATAGAAAAGCAAGTGCCTGCAGCGCTAATAATGAGAACTGACAAGGCAATCCTGCTGGGTTTATTTATGACCTTCTGCCTTTGTTAGCTCTTGTGAGAAATTCCTTTCTAACCATAACAATATTGTCGGAGGTTGGCACTGTACAGAGAAAGCCTACCGAGCCCCGAGGCCGGCAAGCTGGCACTCAGTCAGCTCAGAACAGATTGCTGCGCTTGTAGCACTTTTACATTTTTCCCTCACTCTTTGATTTAATTCTCAAGTTGTTCTTGCCAGTCTTTCTGTGTGTATTTTAAAGGAAGATATTGCTTTTATTCTCAGTGTCAAAATCCATTTTATACTTAATACAATGTCATATCTACTTAGCACTGTGGAAGAAAATGCTTAAGAGGGCAGGATCTACAATACAAGGTCAGGAAGAGGCAGGTCACCTTCTACAACCCTGCTCACTCCCTGCTCCTCCTCAACTCTGCTCACTCCCTGCTCCCCTCCACTGGTTATATAGTCTCAGAGCAAAGACCAAGCTCAATAGAGCAAACTGACCCAAATGCAATTATTAACTGACCCATTACTGCATTAGGTGTGAAGATCTTTAATTATTATGCCATGATTATGATTTCGGTCCTTTAAGGCTATTTATCTCTGGCTTATTTTTTGTCTCTCATTTCCAAATGACACAGGAATTTTTAAAGCATCCCATTCACAAATAATCATTTTTAAAGTTGTAATTATATTTGAATGTAAAAGAAACTTGGTAACATTAACAGTGGAAATCTTAAGATGTTTCTGGGGAGTTGTTCAGAGCTCAGTAGCTGCCTAGGCCCAAGCTGTGGTTCTAAGACATTGAGTTGCCAGCATGGACAGAACAGCTGTCTCCTAGGTTCTGGGTGAAGTCAGGATGGGACATGAGCTCTCAGACTCACTGGGCTCTAAGGGCAGAGAGGAAAGCGAGGTTCCTCCCAGATCTGACCACCCGAAAGGAAACCTGCTGGTGCTGCCCTGAGCCTCAGTGTGCTGTGCACAGGCATGAGGAGGTGGTGTGTGGACACAGTGCGTCTCACATGGACATGTTATGTGTCTTCGTGGAGCCTGGAGGCATGAGGTGTGTTGTATATGTCATCATGTTTCGTGCTATTGTATTAGGTCATCTTTGCTTTTGCTGTTGCTTGCCTTTTACTGTCTAGTCAATAATTGCCATAAGATATATTTTAATAATTATATGTTTTAGGTAGTTCACTAGTAAATTGAGATTGTTAAGTGGTTTTTATTTTTTTGCCATTATGCTGTCCAGTTTTCTTGTTAACTCTCGTCTCCATATTGATGTGATGCATAGTAATCAGCTGATAATTATTAAGTGGAATCCATCAGCTCCCTTAGCTCTCTTGGGCTTGTAGATGCAGAGATCCATTTGGTAGGAAGTGAAGCCCCCGCAGGAAGTGACGCAGTGGAGACCTAAACCAGGGCTCCCATGGAGGCCGCTTGACCCTTCCTTCCCTTGCCATACTGTTAAGCACAGCTCAATATACTGTCCTTCACGTTGATAAGTTTTTGTGAAAGAATGGAAGGGTGAATTTCTTCCTGACCCAGTTCTGTGCATGTGTGAGGAGCCAGGCTGTGAAGACAGCCGCCTCCTTCCAGAACCCAGCATCTCACCTGTAGTTTTCAGAAGCCAGCTTTGCTAGAGGAGGAGAGAGAGATGGCTGCCGGGAGGGAGGCTTCATGGCACCTTCCCTGCATTTCCTTTGGTGCCTATAGTTGAGGCCGTTGAAAATGTGATTTACTGGGATAAAGAGGCATAGGGCATTGCTTCTCTGCCATCTTTGTTTATGCTGGGCTTGGGACCACATCTCAAGCAGTAGCCAGGTGGCCTGGAAATGATTCTTGTGGGGCCTTCTGGAGATGCGGTGGTAAATTTACTGACAGCAAGGCCTGCTGGGACCACTGTGGACGGTGTTCTTTTCACCGTTACCATCGTCAGTTATGATTACCAGTGCTGGAAATTTCTATCTGAGACCTTGAATGGCTTTATGACCACCTCCTCTTGAACAGTAGCTTTTGAAGCAACATTTTATAAACTGAATATATGCGCTTGGGAAAAATTATTATGTAAAAGTGCACTTGAGTGCTAGTACTTAGAGTGTTAAGTGACCAGCTGGCCCTGTACAAAAATGGAAAACAATTCATTTTGGAAACCTCTTATCTAAATGAGTCTGCAGATCCTAATAGAAAACAAGGAAAAATGTAATTCTTTAGACTTTTGGAAAAGTACTGCATGTGTTGAATCTCATTCAAAATATAAAAGACAGTCTTAAAGAATTTCCATCTGTAATCTAGTTAAAATAATCATATAAAATATTCTGAATTCTCTATTCTGAAGAACTCAGAAGTCTTAAAAATATTTTTTATGTGGCTGGAGTGATGGCTCAGTGGGTAAGCTCCAGCTCCCCAGACCCTACTTGTAAAGCGGGAAGTCATGGTGAGCTTCCGTAATCTGTAATGCTGATGCCACTCTAATGCTGATGCTCAGGGGCAGGGGAGACAGAAGTTTCTGGAAGCTCTCAGGAAGCACACAGCAAGGAGAAATCCGGAGAGAATCCCTGCTTCAAATGAGGTGGAAGGCAAGGACTAACCCCAAAGTGGTCCTCTGACCTCCACCTGCTGCATCTACTCTCACACACACAAACGTAAAACAGGGGAAATATTATGAAAATATAAGAATTTCACCTTTCTGATATTGAAGCCATTAAACTGTTGCTTTGCGGTTTTAGAGGGATAATTTTGAAAAGTTGTTTCAAAATCAAGTAGTTTTATTTGTAGACAGTGGAAGCATTATCATTAACAACAGATGTGCATTTAAGGAAGAAAATTGGGATTTGAAGTGATATGGCCTTTGTATTTATTTCATCATTATATTCTGCATGATTCTTTTTAAGTAGGAATAATTTGACCTTTGCGTTGAGTACATTTTAAAGTTGATATCCTTCACAATTACCATATCAATCCATTGACAGAATACTAAACATGAAAATGCCGATTTTACAGTTTAATGAAAACATACTACATTTTCTTGCCTGCCCTTATCACTGAGGGAGCCAAGCTTCAGAGCACTCAGACAGACAGACACAGACAGACAGTCCTCTTCCTGCTGCACTAGAGTTCTCTTATACATGGAACCATCTCTTCACTTGTTTTTCTTATCCTATCGTTAACCCCGTAAGCATAAGTAGACCATCATTTATAGAAGTATTATTCAAAAACCCATGTTCCCTCACACAGTGCAGATAGCCCCTGTCTTACCTGGCAGGGTGCTTATGAAGAACTCATCTAGCCAGGTAACCCTAAAAATGAAGCCAACCACCTCTTGGTAGAATTTCCTTTTCTTCTGGCAGCTGCTGTTTGGAGGTGTCTGTTTCCAAACCCTCTTCCTGACCTGCACCTCCACCCGTGGCCCAGCTGGATCCTGCTAGCCGGACCTGCCGAGCCTTTGTCAGTGCTCTCAGAGCAGGGAGACAGTCTTCCTCCTCTGCTCTTTCAGCCACCCTGTGTTGGTATGCGGCTGCGCCCCAGCTGTACAGAACCCATGCTGTCTGTCCTATGGCCTCACCCTTACAATTAATGGTCAGCACTACATCTGTTGAGATCTTGTTGCATTCAGGCTCTCTTACCTCCTTCCGCAGGTAATGATATCTCTCCCATTCCACAGGTGAGGAAGTAAAAGACACAAAGGGTCTCTTGCACTTGGCCATAGAGTTATGTTGTAGCAAAGCATAGTTTGAGTTGTCTGAGCCCAGAGTTTGCACTAACTCCTCGTAGAATGACAATCAGGACTGTGGGGGCTGCTAGAGATGTCAGAGATCTTCACCAGGACGTTATGGCTGCTTCTGAAGCCATGGGTTCCATCCAGTGACCAAGTGGTTGAGGACTTTGTGAGCTCTGCCTACATCCTAGGCTGTCACAAGGGTGGTAAGGACCATGAGTGACTCCACCTGCCTTCAGTGCCACCCCACCACGTCCTTTCTTCTGCCACTGCTTGAGACAGTTGATGTCCACCACCCTGTTCTTGGTCCCCTGCTCCTCCTACCTTCTCTCCGGGTTGCATTGTTTTCAGTCAACTTTTTGACATTTGTGTCAATTTCTTTAGTTGTAGTGCATTCATTTTCAGAGTTGTCTGATACTCCATTTTCTGGATATTTTATATTGTTAGAATGTTAGCTTATCTGTAGTTTTGTATGTATGTTTTATAATGTGGAAATTATCTTCTCTGTCTTTAGACACCTCCCAAGGTAGTACTAGACTATAAGTCTAAATAAAGGTGGTATTTCTGATTATAGCAAAATAAATTTTAGCTTTAGGGTATGTTAACAAATTGTTGTCTCACATGCTTATTGTAATTTATATTCCTGCCGCTGTGTGTACAGTCGGATAAATCACATTTCTCTCTTCATTGTTTTATAATCTTGACAGCTTAGGTTCATCTAATTTCAAAGAAATTTCATCTGATTACAAAAAATGCATGCTGTACAGAAAATATTATCTATGCAAGAATTATCTTGACTATGTAAAAGTGAATGGCAGCTCTTCCTTACAGATTCTAAAGGCATCCCAAGGAATGAGGGAAGCACCAAAGCTATGGTTGCTGTGGGCATCATCCATGGGCAGTGGGACAACCTGTGGGCAGAACTTGAAGGAGAAGGGAGGTGGGGAGGTGCACACCTTCAGATTTAGATCTCCTCCTCTGCAGACATGGTTGCCCATCCTCTGGGCGTGGACTGCTTGATGACTCTAGCCAAATCTACAAATACCCAATGAGTACTCACAATATGTCACAGTTGTGAGCAGCCCGAGATTAAGGAGACGCAGCCAGCTGTAACATGGTTCCTGGAACAGAAAGAAGATGCTGATGGGAAAGCATCTAGCCATGTGTGCTGCACCAAGGTCAACTTCATGGTTTGGGTATGTGAATCATGTTCACTGGGGAAGCTTGTTGATGGAGTGCTGGAACCTGCAGTACTGGCTTGGCCCTTGGAGAATTAATGCAATTTTGAAGCAAACAGGTTTTTAAAATCTGGTGAAGGAGTTAAAACAAATGTGTATTCATATGGTTCAAGTGAATGCAGAAAATATCAAAATTACCGAGTTTTAATAGTCTACAGACAGAACTCTTTATTTCATAAGGACTCAGGGTAGCTTGTGAGTTGTGTGTTTTTCAGTTACTATTTTCTTAAGTTGCTAATTTATTTGCAGTTTCTATAGATCGTACTGCTTTAAAGAATGTCCCTGCTATACTGCTGAAGAAATAAATGTCTCCTGAGGGCTCATGCTTTTTTGTTTTTCAGTTTTATTTTCAGACTTTCTACGTGTTTAGCATTGAACTTCTAAGATAAACAGTTAGGCTTTTACCATGAGAGATGCAAAAGGCGGTATTGATGGCTTCTCTGTTGTAAAGATTTATGGAGTACTTTCAGTGATAAAAACTGGAATCAGTAGACAAAGACTAAATCTTATATATTTATAGACCTTGTTAGTTTGTTGATTTTTCTTATAGAGCACATGGCTCATTAATATTTATAGGTTCCTACCTGGCAGTGATACCTGTAAAGCATTTGCTATAATCCTCTCCCCCTCCTCCTCCTCGTGTCGCTAGGTGTCTTCCCCTTATAATTAAATGCCTCGGGAGTCGTCACCAGCGGTTTTGGAATAGAATATACAACTAAGAGTGTATAACCTTAGAGGTATGTGTTACCTACTCATAACTGGTACTGTGACTCCATTGATTCTTAGGTCCCATTGAAGTGTGTAGGATTCTGTTAAGACCCATGGAATGACTGCAGTCTAAGAAACACACAGATGAGGCTGTGGCCACTGTGGTCCTTGTTATCGTTCGTATCTGTATTTTTATATAATGCTAAGGTACAGATTTGAGAAAAATGACAAATTTACTTTCCATTGGTATTTGGAATGTAAACGTGTTTAAAGTGGGTTTTTCATAAAAACTTGAGGATACGTCCTCTCTTTTTCTTGAAAAACTTTTAAATCTATTATTTGACATCCCACTGCATTCTTTTGTGAGAATAGAGAAACTTCACTTTCCTGATTTCCCTGGTTACTAAAAATGCTGGCTTATATTCTTTGGCATATCCTGTGTGCAGCTGTGTCCGGCTGCCCCTCGCCTTCCCCTTCAGGGACCATGTGACCCAGAGCTCCTGTGCTGGGTCTCTGCCTCCCCCACACCCTCAGGCACCCATATTCCATGCTAGCCAGAGGACTGCCTCCCTTCCAAGTCTGGCCTGCCTCTCCTAACAGCCCATGAGAAGTGTCCCTTATGGAAGACACCTTTCTGTATGCTGCAAGGGATGGTTACCCACCTCTTCCACTACAGAATCTTCTGCTTTCTACCATAATTTATCTGTCTCTCTCCATTGAGACTGATATGAGTACCTTTAGTGTGCAAACCCACCTCGAACCAGCCAACATATACACATGTTGTGAACCACCTTCTGCCTAACTACACTCCTTAGAGGTGTGTCGCCAGTCATTCCAGAGCCTCGCTTTGGTGCGCCACTTTCATTTCGCCTGGATGCTATACTTTGTATGAAAAAGCTGCTCACAGGAGCTGGAGTCTTAGTGTTTCAGGCCTGGCTTAGCTTAGGCAGGGCCTTCACTGTGCTTGACAATGCAGTCAGGTGAGGCTTTTGAGGTAGGAACAAGGTCCTGCAGCTAACAAATGTTGGAAGACACTCCAGTGACTCGTGCACATGGTACTTGTCCTCTCTGGAACCTCACCTGGGACCTTCATGATCTTGAGCTCACTCTTGCGAGGCTCATTGGAAAGTTATAGTCCAAGACAAATCTTAGGAATTTTCTTATTCAGTTATTTTAAGTTCAATTTATGAGGCCTGCTTGCTGCTTTTCCTGGTCTACACAGTTTCTGGAGACTGTTCAAAGTGAAGAGCAGAGAATCTCCTGGACAGGGTTCAAAAACAGAATATTTCAGGAAGCTCTGGATACCTGTGCAGTGGGAAGAAAATCCTTTTGGTGGTGTGAACTTCGTACTTTTGATTGCTCTCCGCAGGGTTCATGTCAAGAACCTTTAAGGATAGCTTTTATTTTAGGTGTTGACTCTTACTAAAATTAAGTAACTAAAACTCTTAGTGATCATATTAATCTGTAATAGTATGCTTCCCTCTGAATCCTGCTTTCGTATAGTGTCAGCTTAGCTGATTATCCTGGACATGTCCCCTTAAAGTGAGAGCTATTCATGGTGGACTTCTGCTTGAGAAAAAATGCAGACGAATCTGGTACAAGGCATGTCGCCAAAAGAGGCTCCTGTCTTAAGGTGAATGTTGAGTAGACTGGACTCAACATTGTATTGTCTTGTGTTGTCCCTGCCTTGGGGGCATGGTTTTGTCACTTGTAGAGTTTGTCACTGTTTTTCAGTTAATAACATCAAGCATTGTTCTAGTTGACTTCACTGTTTTGTTGTGCATTGTTGATGTTACCACATAGAATGAGGGAAAATATTTGGATAAGTTTAAATAAAAAATGAGAATTACAACTTTGAAAGAGAATGTTACAGCCTAAAAATCAGTGCATAGAGGATTTTCTTGAGGACGCTATCTTCCTGGTTTGTTGGCATTTTTCTCATGTAGACAGGAAGTCTAATCTTAACTCATTTGCTGTCTAGACTGATGTGAGCAGCAGGGACTTGCCAGGCATCCTTCACTACAGGTTTGTGCTAAGAAGAAGCCTAGAAAAGTCATGGGAATGAAAGTTACTGTGAGGTTTATTTGTGTGTGTGTGTGTGTGTGAGAGAGAGAGAGAGAGAGAGAGAGAGAGAGAGAGAGAGAGAGAGAGAATTATTAGCTCAATTTTAATATCAATTTCAAGGTGTATTTGTATCAGCTGTCTGAAATAATGGTTCCAAAATAAAGCGGGAAGGTATAAAGTCATTTTATAACCCATTTTCAAGAGAGCTAAGATGCTAATGAACCTGGTCACTTGACCTGAGCTGATGACTGAGAACAGGGCTGAGAATCCCTCAGGAACGCTTAAGAGCTGGGTCCTGTTCAGGAGAGCTTTTGTGGTAAACATTTAAGAATGTTTGCTTCCGGGAGTATTTGCAGCCATATTTTACTGATAGTCAGTTACATGTGCTGTGCACACTTCAGCCCCTCTCTCTGCCCCACACCAGACACAAGAGTCTGGTTGAAGAAAGGTTCATGTGCCTGCTTCATACTCAGTACTCTCAAAAGGAGCAAGGCCTCTGCTTTTGAAGATGCCTGGGACTTTTTTTTTTTTGACCATGAACCGGCATTTAACCCCTGCTTTAAGCCCATGGGAAGTGACAGTGAGGAATCCTTAACTGTGTCCTATTAAAACCCGGGAACAAGAGACCTGTGCTGGTCGCATTGATTGAAATATCTATCACTGCCCGTCGCCCGCGGAGGGCAGTGATCACACAAATACACACACACACACCGCCTGTGGGTTGACGAACGTGTGTTCTTTATTGCAGGGAACGAGGCAGTATATATAGAGCTTCCTGGCCAATCAGGGGGTTAATGATAAGAACCTGTGCATAATAGCCAATCGCAATCACCTCCTGAAACTCATTAAGCCAAGCCCCTCTTGGCAGGCTGTCAGGTGCCATCCAAGACTAAGCCAGGGTGTGCCTCCAAAGGCCCCCAAAGGTTTTCATCCCTGACAAATGTCTTCTCCCTTTCTAGCTCGGTGTTTATCTCGTGCCCTCCTGGGGCACAGCGTGTGCGACTCAGGGCCATTCTCCATCAGGTCCTTCTACACCACACACTGATTGTACTGAGAGCCGTGGCTCAGAGTACTCGGAAGCTCATGTGAAAACCCATTTATTTAATTAAGCTAGGGAGTAAAATTTTCTAACTTATTCCCAGTTCTGTGAAACAGTGAAACATCACCCATGTTGGCTGGCTTTGCCTGTTAGTAGGGAAGCGTGAGTGTAATGTATAGACATGAGGGTGTGTTTTCATCCCGTGGTACATGTCTTTAAAAGTTTTTTCCATGCACCCCCTTCATGGATTGCTCCCTGGATGTATTTCTTCTGTCACTGCCTCTCAGCCCCTTGAGTCAAGACCACCTCTGTGCCCTGTGGATTTATAAATGTCTGATAAAATTGCTATTGCTTACTGGTAACATTTCATTTTGTGCTCAGTTAAGTGTCTTTACTTGTCAGTTAGAATGAAAACTTAGCACGGACAGAGGGAAGATGGAGGGGCAGTGGTTACAGTCTTTCATGTAGATTAACTTTTAAAATAAAACCAGCTTTGTGGGTGTTTTTTTTTTCCCCAAGACTGATGTTTTACAAGTAAATTAAGCCTTGATAGTAGAGATCACGTTCTTCTTCTTGGTATTTTGGGAAGTATTCAGTATTCTGTGAGATGTTAGGTGTTTGAAAATTGAATTTGATAACAGGATTTTACCAGATAAAATTATGTTGGCAAAACAGTGATATCGCTAGGCATGAGCCCATCTCTTTAAGGAACCCTTGGGCCAGGGGCTGCGTGCCCTGCTCTGCCAGCCCCCCTGCCAGATGAATGGAAGCACCATAGCTTGAAGGTGCCTCTCTGCCATGAGGTGTGGTGTGGCCTCTGTTCCGAATAGGCCTCATAGATTTGATAGTACTCACAATAGAAGAATATGGTGTCCCGCTGACTAAATTGTCCTCCAGGGGGGCATTAGTTACAGAGCTTCTTTGTTAACTAGGCTGAATGCTTAAACCACTGTTGAGCTTCCTTTATTAGTGTGCTTCAAGATAGCTCTGCATCTGGATGTGCTGAGTGTCTGCAGGGCGGGAGCAATTCCATAGAATTTACATATAAAACCTCTGTGTGTGTAACAGTAATATAAAAATTATATCTTTTTATTACTCTTCTGTTACACCAAAGTCTAGTCAGCACTGAAATTCTGATGACACGTGAACATGAAGAAAGCCACCATTTTTATATTTTCCTCTTGGTATTTCCTTGATCAGCTTGTTGAATAACAGAAATGTTTTTGATGCCTTTGCAGCTTGAAGGAAGGGCGCTTAACGCCCATCCGAGTCATCTTTTAACCATAATGTGGAATTTTAAGGGAGGATGGGGAAAGAATTTGTAGGTCATGCAGAGAATTACAGATTTCAAAGTAACATTCTGGTTTTTATGAAGAAAGATTTGCATAAAATTATTTACAATTGAAAACTGGGTTTGTGCCATCCATGTTGAACTGTATGTGGAATGTACTAGAATATGGTTGTGGATATAAGCACCAAATTATGTTTTCTGTAAGTGCACGTCAGAAGTGTGTTTCCTCCTCCGAGGCAATCTTGCCTGGCCCTCGTTTCTTCCTGTTCCCCATTTGTTAGGTAGGAAGCACCTGGCTGGTGGAGGGTATCCCCTCCTCCCAGAAACCTGTATGAACTTACACCTGGCTCGCATTACTCTCAGGAGCTTGTGTAATAGGGTGAACTCTCCTTCTCGGTAAAGTCTAGATAAATCATCCCGTGTCGTGAGACCTTCATGCAGTTCCTCACTTCAGATCCTCCCCCTTCCCTCCCCAATAAGGCAGAGGCAATGGTGGTGACTCTTGTGTACTTGCCTCGTGGTGTCAAGGGTCAACACACCTTCTTGTCAGGGCAGATGGCAAACACCCCCAGCTTCTGTCCTAGCTGCTCAACTGGGCCTGTGCCTGCATCCACACGGCTAGGCCTGGCTTGTTCCAGGGAAATACTGCGGAGGCCATAGTTTGAGTCCCAAGCCTTTCTCATCTGTTGCCAAATGTTGTTTGTTGTTTTATTTTGATTTCAAACAGTGAATGATGTGTAACTTGTGGGCAGAGCATAAGTAGGGCCCGCATTCAGCCCCAGGCCATTGATTTTGGAGCCCTTCTTTAAAGAGCCACTGCAGGTCTTGGCAGGCTTATGAATCAGTTACACGGGTTAGAAAGGAATTCCTGGGAGCAAACACTGAAAAGATGATCCCAGATGCCCACTCATCTTCCTGAGCCCCACACCCACCTAGGCCCGAGGCTGGGCACACTGAGCGGTCAGAAGGCAGCCTGGGGATGGAGAAAGGACAAAACTAGGCCTGCTTTCTGTTTGAGCTCCTCAGTATGTGTGCATGGGCACACATCTGTTAGCCGAAGTCTTGTTCGTGGAACCTGGATAATTGTCTTGATTGCTGGGGTGTGACTTGCTTCTGCACTGCGCCGAGCATGTTATTGGCTTAGCCTTCTCTGTTCCTACCTGGCTTTGCAAAGGTCGTATGTAATGGGGAGGTCTAAGAACGGCCACTGAACCCAGCAATCAAATTAAACCAAAGCTTTCCCTGCTGAATATGTGCAAAATCATGCACTTTGTGTGCCCAGAGCAGAGATGCTTATTTTATGTCTGAACACTGAAAAATCTGATTGAATCTAGCTCATCTTATTTGAGATTTCATAGTATTTTTTCAGAAATGGTATTTTCAACCATTATTTTGTTTTTCATAAGCAGAATTATTTGACCTTAAAGATTAATCTTTATTTTACTTAGAAAGATGTTCATCTATCCTTAGCATAATTTTTTTCTATGTAACCTTCATATTTTTGAGGCCCTCATCAACTATACTTTAGGGTGTGTGTCTTGATCCTTGATAATTTTTGGTTAAGAAAAAGATAAGTTACATTATATATTACAAATTCATGACTAGACAGTTAACCCCAGAGGACTAGGATCCCAAGCCTCAGTTTGCTTTCTCACATTTTGGGGTACCCTGAAGAGATCCAACCAGCTCTGTTTTGCCTTGTTCCTTTCCTACTTTCTGGGCTCAGTCTCTTCTTAGACCCCCAAACACCTTCCTCCACCAGCTTGGGAAGCCCTAACGTACTCAGCAGGTGTCCCTAGAGTAACTGCCCTGCTGGCAGCCGGCCAGCCAGGACTTTCTGGCTCCATCCTGGGGGAGCACTCCCTTAACCTGCGGCTTCTGGTCTTGGTGGAGTTGGCAGAGCTGGCCAGGAAACCTGTGTCCAGTTTCTGAGCATCTGTTGGCAGAGGCTTCCGTTCTAGGCTGTGAGGCACTAAGGGGCCAACGCGGCGCTGTGTCCCTCACGTTTTAGTGAGAATGCAGGTCATTTCCTCTCTTCTCTTTTTTTCTTCACTCTCTTTTCTTTAGTTGTATGTATTCTGTCCTTAGTAGTGTGACCTTCAGCAGTAACTATGAACATGTGTGAATCTCTCTCAAGTACAGATTTTAGTAAGAGCCTCAAAAGGTCTTATAGTCAGATGTCGTTAATGGTGCCAGGTGTAACACTGGAATTCATTTCTGCCAAAGTGATTTATTTTCACAAATCATATAAAATACAAATATTATCATTTTATTATGGCACTGCAATTATTTTAAATTAAGAATTTCTCACCGCAAAGTCTGGTTAAAATTTTGACTATTAGATTATAATGCCCCACTTTGAAATTTAGTCTGCCGATGTTGAATTCTAAATGAAGGGGGGCCCAAGCCTGTAGTGGCTCAGTTTATTGAGGTTCTCATGTAGAACAAGCATTCTATTCCTGTGGTAAGTTATCCACGGAGGGCTTTTTGGTATGGCATTTTGAACAGGTTCAATGGCTGGGGACTGGTGGCAGAAGAAACCTGCAAAGATTTATAGCCATTTTGCCTCTGAAGGGGGTGGGTGTGGTGGCATTATAGTGTTCAAATAGCATTTGGGGTGGTTATTGGTCCAGTTCTATGCGAATACATGCTTTTTCCTTCTCTTTCCAGGACTTATCTGGCTCCATCGATGACCTTCCCACGGGGACAGAAGCAACTCTGAGCTCCGCAGTCAGCGCCTCTGGGTCCACGAGCAGCCAGGGGGATCAGAGCAACCCCGCGCAGTCACCTTTCTCTCCACATGCATCGCCCCATCTCTCCAGCATCCCCGGGGGCCCATCACCTTCTCCTGTTGGCTCACCTGTAGGAAGCAACCAGTCCCGATCTGGCCCCATTTCTCCTGCAAGTGTTCCAGGTAGTCGCTTCTTAATCATCGCTCTCCTCTGTTACAAAGACAGACTTCGCTGCTCGGTGGCACTCACATGCCTTTACTTCTTGTGCCGTTAAAAACCCTGCGATGAAACCACTTGTCAGGAGTATAAGTGCATCTTCCTCAAAACATACCACAGTCAGCCACAGTTCCTGAAGAGTCTCAGGAAATGAATATACAGCCACTTAATAAAATGATCACCTAATTTCAAACATTAATTCTGCCAGAAACACAACACTATTAATTAATATATGTCATGAACTGGTTCTACTAAATCAGATTCTCCATTGCTGAGTGTACCAAAGTGAGATTTTGACTAACGTAGGTCTCAGTTTTAGCTCTGCTAGATATCTATGCACACGTGCGCGCACACACACGCACACACACACACACACACACACACACACACACACACACACACAGGTATAGCATAGCAGTGAGTTATTTTCTAACGTGTCTCACCACAGTCACATACTGATTGGTGCCCACACACAATCCAGAGCATCATCACTGGCACAAACTCAAACCTTCTTTCTGATACAGAGTTCATACTACTGCTAACTCGTGTGCCATTTCCTGTGTGTCTGTGTGTGTATGTGTGTGGACACTCACGTGTATGCTCACACTTCTTGGGGTCGACAACTGCCTTATCCTCATCCAGATTTCTTATATCAAATGTAAACCACCCAAACCCTCCAAGTAACTGGCTTGCCATTGTCACAACACTCTATGTATTTCGATTTCCTGTTAAACTTTTGCTAATTTGCTATAAGTAGTTGCCAAAAAGCACATCCTGCTAACCTATCAGAATGGGTGTTGAATTGCTAGCAAAGTTTCTGGTAGTTTACTATTTTTTCTCAATAATCATACGTGATAATTTTACCCCTTTCACATTTTAGATCCCTTATATTTTATTTAATGTTTATTGTGGGATAGTTCTAAAAAACATTATGCAATTTAATATTATATGTGAGCAGGGCAAAATGCTAAGTGTGAGGCTTAATCATCAGATGGGAATTCACGAATCCATCACCCTGTTTAAGAATTGGAGTGATATTTGGTTTATTGCTCCTTTTTTATCCTAAGAGCTGCTCCTCTTCCCTGCTTAAAATCTCCTCTGTATATTTCTGTCGCTTTTTGGTTATTACTCTTTTATAGAACTTTATTCGTAGAGTATGTGTCACTCTATTTTGGATGACTGCAGGCTATTTCATCCAAGTTCAGATGCACTTGAGCCTACAACAGGATGCTCTTCGTAGGTTGAGTAGGACGACATGCAAACCCTGGACTCGCCCACAACATGCTCCGCATGTGAGGTTATTTTTGGTTATTACTCTTTTATAGAACTTTATTCGTAGAGTATGTGTCACTCTATTTTGGATGACTGCAGGCTATTTCATCCAAGTTCAGATGCACTTGAGCCTACAACAGGATGCTCTTCGTAGGTTGAGTAGGACGACATGCAAACCCTGGACTCGCCCACAACATGCTCCGCATGTGAGGTGCCACAGCTTCCCTTTCTTCAGCCAGTGGTTATGTTTCCACAACTCTCCTTTAGAGATAGAGATAGTCAGCGATTTGGGTTAAGGCATTTGTCCTGCTGGGCATGGTGATAAACACCTTTAATCCCAGATTTGGGGGGCAGAGATGGGAGCATTGCCATGAGTTGAAGCCCAGCCTGGGCTAAAGTGAGACCCTGCCTCACAAAGAAGCATATCTGTATTTGTCCTTAGAGTGTTTGTACTAAGCCTACTCCATACTGCAGAATTTTAAAGATAGTCTTGGCATTCAGAGGACTTTTGAAGGCTCACCTACCTACTAAGTGCTGGAAACACATAAAGTGCTGTTTTCTTCAATGAAGAGATCATATTTCCATTCTGAATTGGATTAGAATCTTAGTCACCTCAACATAAATAAAGTTTACTGAGGCATAAAGACATTGTAGTTTTTAACTTTACACCTCTGGAATGGGTGGTTGACAATATATTTATCATTTCAAATGGAGTTTTGTTTTTGGGGTTTTTTTTATTTGTTTGTTTGTTTAGACATAGTCTTACTGTGTAACCCAGACTGGCTTGAAACTCAGCCTCCAAGTGCTGGGATCACAGGTATGAACCACCATAGCCACTGTTTTCTTTGGTTGGATTTTGATGGGCTCTGGTTCACTTTACCCACACGACTCCGGATAACCAAGCACGTCACTGCAGCATGAGAATAGCTCGGCAAATTTAATTGGTTACCATGTCCAGAGGGTCAGTGGATTATGCCCAGCACAATCCTTTCTCCCAGACATTGCAGGTGGGAACACAGAAGAGAAGCTTTCCATAGAGGAACTCTCTGCCAACTCCTCCTTGACAGGAAACTGAGCTGGGTGTGGTGACACACTCTTGTGATCCAGTGCTCAGGAGGCAGTGGCAGGAGGAGAATGTGTTTCAGGATAGCCCAGGCTACATGCCAGACTACCTCAAGAACACACAGGCTGAGGGTGTGGTCCAGCACTTACAGAGGCTCTAAGCTCAGTCCACAGTGCTGCAATCAAAGTAAATAAGTAAAATAATAATAATAATAATTCAACCCTCTTGAGAATGTTGTTAGAACATAAAGTGTGTTTCTTAAGCTCAGGTAACCACCGTGTCTGTACTTGGTCCACTGTGCTTGTCCATATTTGCTGTCCCCGTCGTCGTCACTGGCTCCTGTAATGTGCTGACCATGGTACCCAGAAGCCTTCAGTGCAGAGGGGAGTGTGCAGCAAATCTGTCCCTTTTGGAAGTCAATTCTTAATACTCTGCTGTGTGGAAAGCTAGATTACCAGCAATCTGAAGCAATGAATAGAACATTCCTTAGTGCTGTTCTACAAAGAATAACCTTCTAGAAAATCGGATAAGCAACGTGGCAGCTCAACCCCACCCCGTGCACGCTGACTCAGCGCTCCAGAGACACCCCCCCCCCCCAGCATGTCCTGCCTCTTGAGCAAACCTTCACAACTTACTAACAAAGCAAAATTTGTACTTTATTGGCCAGAGGGTTTGGGCAGCTTTCCTGCCGGAGCTCTTGAGCGAGGCCAGGGTTAAACGCTAAGATGGGCTGCAGCGCAGAGGTGGTGGCAGACAGACAGGAGCTGCTCATGGCCCATTCAGAGACGGCTGCTGACAGTGCTTCTTCGGCCCTGTTAGTGAGTATCCAGGATGGTGACTGCTGACTCCTTTTCTTGGCATCTGGCATGTATATCGAGTCCAGTTTGGGGTAGAATTAACTCACTCCCATCTGGGTATTCACACCTTTCCTGAAGAGACATTGGCTGCCTGGCCATTCACACATGGTATGAGTGTTGTTGTAGGTAGAAATCAAAGGTATATCATCCCAGCCATGAGAAACAAATGAGGTCATGTGATGTTCCCTGCTGTGCTTTGCGATTGGTGGAGGCTCCCTCAGGCCAACCCCTGCCCCCAGGATGGCTGCTTACTGAGAGAGAGTGAGGCTTGATCAGAGTAGCCAAGACTGGACTTCAGAGAATTTCATCTCTCTCTCAAGAGCTTTCCTTCTCCCTCTCCCTCTCCCTCTCCCTCTCCCTCTCCCTCTCCCTCTCCCTCTCCGTGCAGGCCTCTCTCCTGCAAAAGCTGCCCTTTTCCTCTCTTTCTAGCCAGCACCACCATGCACACAACCCTGCACCTGTATGCCCTCCGAGGAGGTGGCACACGCCCCTGCCTGCCAAAGGCCTCCTGATGCTATGGTTGCAAAGCCTTGCCTGGAAGAGCCCGTAGAGAAGGCTTCATCAGAAATGGCCTTTACACTGCCACAGAGCAGTACTTCCAAACTCCCATGGTGCATTTCTGCCCCTTAGACAGGGCACACGTTCTAAAGAAGGTGGCAGAAGTAACTCCTGGGGCCACTTGGCCATATTAAAGCCCCTCCCCCCCTTGGCAAGAGGTTGTTAACCTTCCTTCTTTCTTTCCCTCCCTTCCCTCCCTCCTTTCTTTCCTTCCTTCCTTCTTTCCTTTTTTCTTTTCTTTCTTTCTGAGGAAGGGTCTCTCTCTAGCCCACGCTGACCTGGAATTCACTATGTAGTCTCAGGGTATCCTCAAACTCACAGCAATCCTCCTACCTCTGCCTCCCAAGTGCTGGGATTAAAGGCCTGTGCCACCACGCCCAGCTGCTAAGTAGATTTATATGAGATGATACATGACAAATACATACAAGAAGATATTCTGGTTTAAAAAAAACTAATTTTCTTGCTTAATTTGACATTCACACAAGCAGATTCTGGAAGGATGCTGTAATGGGAAAGCAAGATGAATCACAGTGAGGAGTAGTTGTGGACCAGAGTGAGCAGGAAGGCTTTTAGTGAGAGGAAATGATAGTTCCTGGTGTCATTTGTCAAGATTAGTCCCTATAAAATGAACCACAGTGGATGCAAACCAGTGTCTCTTAGTTAATCTGTCCTTAGTATATTTTTAAATGTTTTAGGGCTTGAGCTTAACCCTTCCTAAGGTAAATACATTTTCTGTTTTTTGTTTTGTTTTGTCTTTATCCTTAACAAATCTCCGGATAAATTACAAGTTACCTATGCAGGTAAATGGTCCTGCATGGGCTTCCTCTCGTGACTGCATTGCTGTGACAGCATAAATGCTTTATTTGAGGGTCTTCATTCACCCTCCCTGGTACTCTTACAGCAGAATATCCAGGGAACATGAAGACACTTCTTCCTGTGCTCACTTCCGCTGGGCACATGGTGCAGTGGTCTCCTCTGCATCCTCGCAGCCCCTCTGTGGGAATCTACACCTTCTTGCTCTGCCATCCCAGCTTTTGTGGTTGACTTAGCTTTCTGTGCCCACATCTCCATTGTTCACTGAAGAGGCACTTGGCCACCTGGCTCGTCTCATCGTTGGCTTGCCTTTCTGGAGTAGGCTGGCACAACACATACCTCTGCTCCTTGTTGCTTCTTGAGTCAGCAGCGTTTGGCCTCTGGGCAGCGTGGCGTGCTCCCCACTGCAGACTGGGAGGACAAAGCTTTTAGGGGTTAATTTGAGCCTAGGGAAGGGTGCTTCGAAAACAGTTTGACCACATTTTTGGATGATGGTGGTACAATGACTGGTGCTTGTACCCAAGGCGTTCCTAAACTGTGGTACATCACTGATTTTCTGAAAGCGAACGAGTCACTGTTGAGGAAAGAACAAGACATTTCAGAGACTGATGTTGGTTTCCCCATCTTCGGGTAACCCTGGAGCCAGGATTATTGTGAAGTGTTGACTGATTATAGCCGTTAAGTTCTGGCTAATCAGTTGCATCACTTGCTCTCAATTCCCACACTCGCACCTTTGATTTCTCTTCCATGACAGGATGACGTGGGCTGTCAGTGACTAACGGCGAGCAGGATTGATCTCGGCATGAGGCAAACGGGATGCCGACACCAATCCTAAAATGCATTAATCTTTAATAATCCACATCTGCATGTTTATAAGCAGTATAGCCAGGGATTGTGAACGCTGATGTTCTTCCTTCCAAACAGAAAGTGACATAGGAGTGTGGACTTGCAAACTGCATTCATGCATAGAGCAGAGTGCCAAAGTGTGAACTCGCTAAGTGAGGGTACCGAGATTACTTCACTGGATTGTTTCAGAAAAGAAGTATGTTTCCACATTTGCTGTTGTTTGCAGCTAGGCTGGCTGTCCATCCTCCACGTGAAGCCACTGGAAAGTTAAACTACAGGCAGGAAACAGTGTGATCCCATGTGGCTGCTTTGTAAGGGGCGAGGGCAAAGGCAGGAGCCTGCAGGCCAAGGCAGGACCCCAGGGAGCCTTGGTCATAGCAGGATGTGCAGCAGCCGTTGTGGGGGTGGATTGGGGCTGAAGAAGTCGGTGAAGAGTGAGGATGGAGGAGCAGGCACTTGAGGGGAGAATCGAGCATTTGGTTTTAATCATGCTATGTTTGAGATCATCCTTAACCATCCAAAGATTTTGTATAGGAAGTTGGATATAAGAATCTTGATGCTGTCTGTGGGTTTAGAAGTACAAGTCGTTGGAGTTTCAGGTGAAATCTGGTGGTGCCAGGCCTGCATCAGCATCTCCTGGATGGCTTCTGAAAGCAGGGATTGCTGGGCCTTGTACCCACTTTGTGATGCAGAAGATCAGTGGTTACGCAGAGCTTGGGGTGATCCCTGAAGTTCTGACTTCACATTCCGCATGGGGGTCTTCCATCAGCACTTTAACACAAGTCTCCAGGGGATTATAATACGCAGCTGAGTTTGAGAACTACTGGGGTGAAATCTGAGGAGAGTGCTCAAAACTGCAGACTGGTAGGAAAAAGAGATGGGGAAAAAGAACCGGTGCCCAGCATCACTGCCCCTCCCTGGGCCCCGCACATGACTGAGGAGGCAGCCAGCGTCCTCAGCTACGAACATTCAGAGATTAGTCACAGAACAGCTTAGGGATAAAGAGCTCACTTAAGGGCTACATACTGCCAATTTTTTCTGACCTTTCTACAGCTGGGTTATGGCTCAGTTAGAAATAATGTCAGAAAAACATTCTTGTAATAAAATGCAATTGTAGTCTCAGGCCTAGTTCAGCTAGTAATAGAAGCCCTTATTTCCACAATTATGACTTTGAGTCCATTTTGCACACACACACAAGTACGGAAATCATGTCATTTAAATTCTTCTTGATAAAGGACAAAAATGTGTATTCAGAGAACCAGACCTCAGGATTCCGTGTCTAGTTCTCTAGTCTCTTCGGTTGCCTGTTTTCTTCTCCTCCTACAATTCCCTTCCTTTTTTTTCCTGTTAAAAGCAGGTAAGGGAACAAAATTCCTCACTTCATTTTTATTGACCATGACTTTGGATAGGATTTTTGCCAGTAGAATTAACAAATAATGTGTCAGTCCTATTGCCTTCAAGTATCCATCCCATCTGAACCCAGCTGAAATCTCTTTCTCTTCTCCAAGCAGCTAATGACCCCTTTAACTTAAGAAATTTCCCCTCCCCTGTGTTCCAGTTGGCTTTGAGAATGGAGGTTTCCTTTCATAGCACCAGGGGAAGAACGGTGCCTGGCCAGTAGGGGGCGCTCAATAAATGTTGGCCAAATTGCAGAATGCCCAGTTAGCGTGGGGGAAAAAAAATAGGAATCTGGGAAAAGAAAGCTCTGAAATTGATTACTTCCGTAAGTTTCCTGATGAGGCTTTAGAGCCATCTCTGCCTTTGTGTTTACACTCACCGATCCCTAGCATGGTATGAACTGGGCATAGTGACACACAACTAGCCTCTAGAGAGGTGGAGGCAGGACCAGAAGTTCAAGTTCATCCTCAACTACATAGTCCAAGGTCAACCTAGGATAATGAGATCCTGTCTCAAAAGTTAATTGATTAAATATAACTATAAGTCCAAAATTTAGAAATACTAAGCTTTATCACAAAAATAAACTCATTAGTTATCATAGTTTACAAACACAATAAACTTTAAAAAGTTGTCATAAAATAGTTGTTATTTTTTTGCCCAAATGATATAGAAAATAAATAGAAACCGTTTTGCCTAATAACACCAATATTTTTATCTGTTGATCTGCTTCCTCAAATTCTAATATTCCAAGCTGAGTATCTCTTCTTACCTCCTCACATCCAGAAGCAAAATCAAGATTCCAGTCGATTGAGCTTTGGTCTGAAACCCACTGCATGCCTCTGGTTCATGGCCTCTCAGACGCACCCTTGGTGGCTCTAAGGGTGCACACGTCCTGTCCTGTGTAGCGCTTTCATAGCTACTCATGTTTACAGGCAGGGTTGTCACAAAGTATTGGAACCCAGAATGAGAAATGTGTGACCAGGAAAACTTTTATTAAAAGCAGGAAGTGCTTAGGCACTCAAAGGCCCTTCCTCCCTCCCTCCCTCTTTCTCTCCTCCCCTCCTGCTGTGCAGAGCAGTGATCAAGGGGAAGAAAGGGTGCAGGCAGGCCCTCCGCTAAGCTTTCTCCTGGGGGCCCAGGTGGACAAATTGGCAACCCCGTTCACAGCTTTTTTTCTGTCCCCCTTTGTATCATAAGAACTGCTAATCGGATCCATGCTGCTGCAACTGTGGTTAGTTATTAACAGAATAAAAGCAGAATTCTTCAAAAGAACGGGTGGGGGAAACGACTACACAAAATTGCAAGGTTGTTAGAATCTTAAATGCACAGCAGTCGGTTTTCCCCTCATTCTGAATTACACGATGAATACAAGTCTTTCATCTGTCACTATACCCATTTCTTCAGAAGGCAGCCAAATATTAAGCTTCTCAAACAAAAAAGGAATCTTAGAAAGAGGAAAAATATTGAAGAGAAAGAAGAATGGGTGAGAAAAGGGGAAAATTAGGTTTTGTTTTATTAATTTGTCCTGGTGAGAGAAATATAAACTGCCTGCTCTGTGTGCTTTCTCCGCCCTGTCCCCACCCCCACCGTACAAGAGCAGATATAGCAGGTGGCGCTCCTGAGATTGGTGTCTGGGGTTCAGAGTGAGTCAGGCTCTCTGACTGGACCAACCACTTTTGAAATAGACTAAACGCTAGACTTTCTGCATGAGCTCAGCATGCTACCTCCAAGGACTTCCGCACCTCCCGTGGGCTCTCCATGTGCAAAAGGCCTTTGAATTGTACACCAAGCTTGAACCCTCTGAAAGGGTGTGTTTGGGTGAGATTGCTAGATCTTTATTGATACTACTCCATTCAGGGTGTCCATGGCACCCATAACACCCACCTCCCAGATTAAGACTCCAAAATAGGCCTTCGTGGTGGCGCACGCCTTTAATCCCAGCACTCGGGAGGCAGAGGTAGGAGGATCTCTGTGAGTTCAAGGTCAGCCTGAGTCTACAGAGTGAATTTCCAGGTCAGCCTGAATTAGAGTGAGACCCTACCTTGAAAAACAAACAAACAAAGAGACTCCCCAAAATAGAAGTGAGTCTTGCTTTTACACATCTTTGCTCATTTTGCCTGATTGCTATTTGTGTCTTCACCCCCAGAGTTAACGAAGGCCAGTTGATAAACTTTTCTCCAAGGTGTGCCTTTTACTTCAGGCCATTTTTTACAACCACAGTTTTCCTTCGCCCTTGACTGGGAAGGGTAGTGCTGCGTACAGTCGCTGGCCACCTGTGCGTGCCTGTCACCAGGGCGAGGGCTGGAAAACCAGAGCCAGGCTCCTGCACCCCAGAGAGCATGAAGACTTCTGCACGTCGCTGATTTTAGACGGATCTGTTTTGAGCTTGCAGTGACCTGGTGACCAGTGGTACCTGGTCTGTGCCTGGCTCTATGTTCTCTGTTTGACCTTGCCTTCTGCCTTGGGAGCGTCTCTATAGGCTTGTTGCTTCACTTCTCTGTAGAACGGTGTAGATACCACAGCTCTTTGGGTTTCTAGTGATCACAGAGATGGCCTTCCATGTGGCCAATAGTGGGCAGTCATAGTATATTGATGAAAGAATCCTGCTTTGAATCTAGCAGGCCAGGTGAATAATGGTATATTATTACACCATTGGGTTTTTTAATTGAGAAAATGATTCCCACTACAAAGCAAAGTGCAGAGCTTTTGCTGGCCTCTTGGGGGAGGGGTTCTTACAGAGAGTGCATTGAGTTCACCTCTGAGCAGGTCTCTGCAGTGAAACCATCTTCAGCTCCAGCCATGACACTGTAAGGAGACACCCTCAGCCCTCAGTAGGAAGAACAGTTGAAAAGCTTCATCTATAGTGGGCACAGTCCAAATTCAGAGAACTAGCAAATTCCTTATTCTCTTTGTGACTCAGGTATACATACAACAGGTATGCATCTGGAATATGTGGGGGCTTTGTATCTCTAGAACCAAAATAAACTGTCAAACCCTGTGGCCTAGTGAGATTTGTCTTCTAAGATATGGGCCTAACTTAAATCGGGGGTGTGAACTTTCTGTAGCCTCGTGTGTGTTCTAGTTTGCAAGGGGTAGGGGAAGAGGGCATCGCGTTTTCTATTTCCCAGTGCTCGTACTAGAGATGGGTCTTTTGGCAACAGAGAATGATGTTATGGCCTCCTTCAGCCACCCCCAGGACCTGCTGGCAAGAATGTGGTTCTCTTTAAAACTCAGAGAAGCATACACATACATACCCTAGCTGAACAATCCTATGTATGTATGTATGTATGTATGTATGTATGTATGTCTGTGTTGAAGCACATAAACCAGTAATGTACCTACCATGCTGGGACCTGAGTAGATTCCGTATTTAGCCGTCTGCTTTGGAACACTGGAGTGCTGTCAGCCCACCTGCTCCTTGATTCTGAGAACAAGACACTTTGCTTCTAGAAAGAAGCAGGTGCTTAAAGAAATGATCAGTGCAGTCCTTCCTGCATGGATGGCAGGAGTGCTCATGTTTGTTCCTAAGGTCCAGTTCTCCACAGATAGACTCCCACACAACCCACTTACCAAAAGCAAATTTGTCATCCATCATGGAAGAAGACATGTTCCTAACCACAACATCCTGTTTCAGGAATTAAAGGGTTAGCTAAATATATCCCATAGTAATCTAATTTAGCTGTTCTTGTGAGTGAGACTGGCAGAATGTAGAAAGTATATTCTCAGGTAGATCTGTAAAGACAGTTGGAGGCAGGTGAGACACTTTTCTATACTTAAGATATGAGAGCAGACTTCCATGTGGATATGGTAGAATAAGCCAAACAGGAGGGACTAGTCAGAGGGAAGTGCAAGGTGACATTCCATGGATCCCAGGTGTGACGTTATCAGACTTTGGCAGCAATAATTTCTGTCTACACTGTGGGTCATTTTGTTTTTTTTAATTCTTCAATAAAGTGACTCCACTAAAATATTCCTGAAGAACAGAGGAATAACTTCAATGCCAGTAGCTAAAAATGGAAGCGTATGCTGGTTTCGGACCACTGTTCCAGGTCATTCTAGTTATTGGCGAGTGACTGGAAGAGGGCATGTCTTCATTTCTTCATAAAAGTGACACTAATGCAACTGTAATTATACATAAATTTACAGGCACTACCTTTTCTAAGGCTACCCCTTGGTTTTTAGGATTGGGGGAAATTATTAATGGAACCCAAGTCCTTGTCACTGAGCACCTTCTGACCTCTGCATATACTAAGAACCACATTGATGAGGATTGCCCAACAGGATTGTGTAGGCTTCTGCCATTTCAGATTAATAATAAAAGCAATTCTCTTGAATCACGATTAAAATGTCACTCAGCAGAGGGTCCTGTGTATCTGTACTCTTGGTTTTGTTGGTTTGGGAGGGAGGGAGGGAGGGAAAAGAAAGAAACTTTCTTAGCCCACTGCCAATTTGAAAAAGTAGAGTGAGAACAGCACAGTGTTACTGACAGGGATTATGGATGAAGCTGCTGCAGTTTGTTCTCGCTCTATTCATGTCTCTGTCTTGTCTGCAGTACTGGCAGAGGAAGGAGCTCTTACCACAACAGACGTCTGTGAGAACCTGTTCCTTGCATGTTTATTTTCTGGCATCCCAATGCAACAAGGGTGGGTGTAATCTAAAACAATCATATCTTAGAAATTGATTATTTTTTTTGTTTTGATCTAGTCTAAAAGAACTGAGGACAGGAAAACTGCAAATAGCCATCTACAGTTTACCTGTTCATGTGTGCTCACCTGTGCTTTCAGGAAGTGCCAAGGAGCGTGGTGCCTGTGCTGGGTGTGCCTTTCAGAGGGTAGAAGCCAAGTTCTGTTCTTGTGCTGCATGACTTCCTGGGGAAATGTGAGCAGATGTCTCTTTACCTGGATAGAGACGGGCACTGTTGATAACAGGCCAGAGAGCCTGTTCCACCCAAGTCTGGCTGAGTAAACCCGTTGGGTTTTTAAAACTGTCTTGATTATTTGAGAGAGAAAAGGAGAGGACAAGAAAATGGGTGTGTCAGTAACTCCTGCCTATGCAAGTGAACTCCAGATGTGTGTACCACATTGTGCTTCTGGCTTTATGTGGGTACCCTGGATGCGCAGGTCTTGAAAGCAAACCAGTGGTTTTAATGGAATCACTTAGAGGATTATGGGTGAGGAAGTGCTGCAGGAGCCTGGGTGACAGCTCAGAAATGGCATTCTTGGAGCTCCCTGCACAACTTGCAGACAGCTCAGCGTCTTCTCTCTGGTCATTGCTACACTTAGATAATTTGGGGAAGGTGCCTTGTGAATCTTGCAACTTTTTGAGCTTCCTAAATTTCTTTGGCTTCCTGAGACTTAGGAGTCTCCCTTCTCCCTCCTGGAGGGAATGTTTCCTTTGGAAATGAACACAGCACAACATGCTGCTTCTATTTCTGCTAAAGAATGACAATTTACATGTCAGTGCCGTTGTTACTGAATACCACTTGATGTTTATTGGCCTTTAGAGCAAGTGCTTCTGAATGTTCTTACTGATGGAATCATTTATTAGGAAGCCAGGAAACTACAGCCTGTGAACAAATCTGGCCCATCGCCTACTTGTGTAAATAGTTTTATGTTTCATTTATCATTTATAGCTGCTTTTGAACTAACTTCAACATCTGAGTTCAGTGGCAGAGAACATTTCCTCTGCAAAGACTAAAATATTTACTCTGTCAATTTACAGAGAAAGTTTTTGTAATCCTGATTTTGGTTGATTGAAAAAAAAGTGATTCTAATTACTAACAACTCATAAGAATTAACTCTTGGCCCATATTTGCTTCCAGGAATAAGCAGGCATTTATTCAGGTATTATTTAATACAGGTCGCATTTAATATGTATTGTGTGTCTGTTTCAAGAGATGTGATACAGCAAGGCACTAAGCAGGGATCTCTGTCCTCTTGGGATTTACATTGTCGTGAGACGAGACACGAGACATGTGATGTGACTTTGCAGTGTTAGTGCTAAATGCTCCGCCATCTTGCTGCTGCATCCATTGAGCTATATAAGTATCATTAATTCATTTGTCCATTTCCTATAAATTATACTTACTATATGTACACGGATTTGCTAAAACTTACATACAAGCCACTTTTCTCTGAATTCTGTTAAGTAGTAAAATCAGTGTCTTGTGACTAAAAACATTTACTTTGGTGACTATTACAATCCCATTCTTAGAAGCTATTTTTAATTAGAGGAACGACCCTTTAAGCCTATCAGAATATAGAGTTGTAAAGAAAGCATAGCAACAAGAATCCAACCTTATCTTTTTTTTAAAAAAAAATGCACCATAAGTGGCATTTATTCCAGAAATTCACAGTTGGTTCATTCTTCAGTATTAACAACTCTATTGATATTATGAATTTCAAAAATAAATGTAAGGGGGGAGTCATTTTATTTAACAAAATTCAGCACCCCATCATGATGTAAAAAAGAAAGAAAACTTAAGAAACCAGCAATCGAGTGACATTTTCTCAATCTGATAAAGTGTTTGTATCTTCACTTTAGATATATAATGAATACACTTGGGAGGTATTTCTATTAAGGACACAAGTAAGGCAAGAATGATGACTATTCCATTAATATTCAATAATTTCTAAAGGTAGTAGCCAGAGTAATTAAACATGAGAATTCAGTTAAAGACATAAAAGTAGTCATAGAAATAAAATTGTCTCCATTTACAGTTAATATAATATGCCTGGGAAACTATAGAGAGTTGAAGATAAGTTAACATAATAAGTAAAACAATTCAGTAAAATATCAAACAGTTTGAAGACATAATGATGTAGAAGAATCCATGTAAAATTGCTCAGATTGTTCAAAACCTCTGTGTTCCTGGGAATTTCATTCAGGAAAGGGAACACTACAGTTGACACTTCTATTTTGGTTCTGAGACAGAGTCTCAGTAGAGAGCCTAACTGGGCTGGTCTCAGTCTAGCTATCCTCCTGCCTCAGCCTCCTGAGTGCTAGAAAAGCTGACTATGAAATGAAAAATACTATGAATATGAAAATATTTCCTGTTGCCGGATAGGATGAACTCAAGATTGTTGGTTTCTTTAAGGTAATTTATCGCTTCAATGCAACCCCAGTAAGTACATCAGTAAGCTGTGAACATGTTTATATAAATTGATATTATAATACAGGAAAACAAAGGTGCTATAAAACACCAGAAAAGGGGAAATAGGGAGAGAACTGTCCTTACTAGACATTAAAACATGAGAGAAAATCACTAAGAAATACACCAGTGGAATAAAATTAGACCATATATATTTGAAAAATCAGAAAGTAGAAAGGATGGTGTTTTACATCACTGGACTACGGATGGATCTATAAAAATATTGTTAGAGAGATGGAGAGGGGCTGAGCAGTTGAGAGCACTTCCTACACAAGCATGAAGGCCCCAGGAAGCCTGTGAGAAGGCTCAAAACAGCTGGATGTGGCCATGCACCCCAGTCCTGGAGGCAGAGGCAGGAGGATTGCCGTGAGTTCAAGACCACCCTGAGACTACATAGTGAATCCCAGGTTAACCTTGGGCTAGAGCGAGACCCTACCTTGGAAAACCAAAAAAAAAAAAAAATTTAAGGATAAAAATAAAATTAGATCATATCTCATATCAGATTTATCAAATTGGCTTTTATAAAAGATAGTATAAGCAAACTCAAAAGACATTTGATGAGCTGGAACCTTATTGACAAGAGGCCAGCATCCTGTATGTAAGGTTCTTATGAATTTGGGCAAAACACTAAAACCTACATAGAAAAATAAGAGAAAAGCTTGAACAAACAATCCCTAAGATATAAAAATACTTTTCAAATGTGAAAAATTAGACTCACTCCACACAGAGAAGTACAAATTCAAAAGTCCTAACGTGTTTTCTCAAACCTAAGACTGGCAACGACATTTGAAATTGGAGCACCTACTGTGGGGGTGTTATGGCGGGCCTCTTCAAATCTCACTACAGAGCTCAAGCAGTGCAAGAGAATGTACATGAAAAGTCAGCAACAACCCAGATGCTTGATCGCGGGTTAGCGATGAATGAACTGTGAGCACATACACACAGGCCATCGAATCACGGGACATGCTGTGAACTGGCAGGAAGGATAGAAATACTCTCCCCAGACACGCTGGTAAGTGAAAAAAGACATACCCATAGCACAGCCCCTTTCTGTAAGAAATAAGAACAGGGTAACCATTGCCTACTTTTAAAGTCAGGCCCATGCACGACTGTCTTCCCTTTGGATCATTTCAAAGTCAACAGACTAGAATAGGAGGATCTTTAACTACTACAGACCCCTCACTTTCCCATCAAAGTTAACAGTCTCAGGAGTAACGTGTATATTACTTCCCGTCATGCTCTTTGGTTAGAAGCCAGGGCATGAGTTCTGCCTTCAAGAAGGAGGCAATTATCCCAGAGTGCCTTCCTCAGGTAGAACTCCAGTCAACACTTGGGAGTAAAGGGAAATGGAGAATCACTCTTGGCAGATTTCATCATAGTGAATGTCACAGACAGGGTTTTCTAGTGGATAACTCACAGTAGTGGTGAGAGTTTAGGGAGACAGGAGACTTAGCCTCATATATCTGCACGTTTTCATCAACCACAAAGGGGAAATGAATCACTTGAAAGTGACACTTCCCTGACCAACTGATCAAGATAAGCATCACCAAAAATGTGTCAGTGTCTGAATTCCTTGCCAAAATGAACTGAAAAGGATATGGTGTGTTTTTCAAACATATTAAGATGTGTGTCCATATCAGCCATGAAAATGTGTTGCCTGGGTCACATTGGGGAACTCTGCTTGTCGCCTGACTCATGGCTGTGACCAAATCCTTAATAAGAAGTAACCTCAGGACAGAAAGGGTTTCTTTCAGCTTAGAGTTCAGGTGGATCGCTTCCATCATGGTGGGGAGAAACAGGAATCCACCTGGTCACATTTCATTTATAGTCAGGAAACAGAGGGTGAACAGGAAGTGGGGCTGGGTTTTAAAACCTCAAGGCCCGCCTCCCAGTGACTCACTTCCTTAGCAAGGCTCCACCTCCTAGAGGTTCCACAGCCTTCCCAGATAGCACCACCAGCTGGGGACCAAGTGTCCAAATACAGAAGCCTCTGGGGGACATTTCACACTGAAACCACAATAGACACAGGAACATTCCACAAAACAAGTCACCAGTACTCTTCAGAACAACGTCAAGTTCATAACACAGAGGAGACACTGAGGGACTTGTATCGCTCTAAGACACTGGCGAAGTAACTAAGTGTAATTGGCAGAATTCAAATAGGATGCATAGATAACACTCCTAGATAACGGCATCACAGTTATATGTATAAGATGCTTCTTTTGGGGAGGTGAAGTGCAGGGTATAGGGTAACTGCTGTTTTTATAATTTTTTTTTTTTTTTTTTTGCTAAAACTAAGGATTTGGGACAAATAATGTAGACTGCGGTAGAGTGCTTTAACTCATCAAAAGTAGAAATTAAGGTAACTCATTTTGATGCTTCATTTTAGTTGACTACCCCAAAGTTTTGCACAAAAATGTACACAGAGTTACAGGTAGAAAAGGCTGAGGTTTATTCTGACCTGCAGTGCAGTGTTTTCCTGTTGTACTTTCCCTGTTGTGTTTACATCACTGGAGACACAGATGAAAGGAAAACATAGAGCTTTAAAGCAAAACCCTGGTTTTAATTAACAAGGGGATGAAAGTTCCCCATACAGTTGGCTTGTTCACTTTGCATGGCCATATTCTCTTTTGAAATGATCACCAAGCTTTATTTGAAAGGTTTGATTCATAAGTAACATATATCATTTAAAAGCTTAGAAGTTCAGTTTTGGGAGGCATTTACTCAATTCATTTGGCCAGAGGACGTTGAGCTGCCTTCTTTATGCAGACTGGACACAAGCATGTCCTCCTCTGTCAAAGTTTTCTGCTGAGTCGTCTGCCGTGACAGTGCTTAGCCCTGCCTGCTTGGAGGGAGTTACTTCCTAGTAATGTTAATTACATCGTAGTTATGAAACTATGGGTGAAAAGATCAGGGGTAAAGAAAGTGAAGGATTGAGTGGTTTGGACATAGCTGCCTGTGACACCGAAAGACTGGTTTGTTTTGGTGACGGGTAGGTTCAGCACCTGGACTTGCATTGCCTTGATGGACACCACCCTAGATTGCGCCAGCGCAGGGTTGGGGCGGTAGGTATCCTGCGAATCATGGCTTGGGTTCCAGCCTCATCGTGTGCAGGAGCCTTGCCCCAGGCTGCAACAATATAAGCCATGGTACCCTGGGTTAACGACCATGTGCCTGGAACCCAGCCTGTCATGCTAAGTGAGTGTTAGAATATAAGCATATTTCATTTCATAGGAAGCTTGTACTTCCGGTGGACACAGCACCTTTGGAGATCTGTGGCCACCTCAGTGATCAGTATTTACCCATGAAATTATTTTAGACCAGCATGGTGAATGGAGTAGATGAAGTTACTCAGTACTAATACTAGATTACAGCAAAGCCTCCCATGAAGCCATTTGGTGAGCACACTGTGCTGTGCTGGGTCCTGTTAATTACAGCGCTCATTTAAGAGCTCCTAGTCACTTCCAGAGCCTGGTTCAGGCCCCGCTTCTAACTTTCTCTGAGTGGCAGTGGAACACTCGGGAATAATTGTGTAAGTTTTATGTTCTCTAAAAGTGAGGTGCACAAGCCCTCCAAAAGAACTTGAGAATTGTTTTTACAGTGTTATTTTCACAGCTATTTCTGCTTATTGCCCACACTGTGAATCACATGCCTGTCTCTGGCTGTCATGAGCAGCATTATTAGAGCTGCTGTGAGTGGCAGTCCCCAGAGTCCAGAGAGTGGTTCCTCATAGAGATGCTCCTGACCTCCGCTGGGGTAGAGTGGGCACGATCCTGCAGTTCCAGCCTTCCTCCGCTGTGGTTCTGTTTGGTGATACACAGAACAAAGGAAGAGAAGGCCCTATGAGATCAAGTTAGTTTGAACTGGTATGATCACCGAGCGCTGCATGCACTGTGGTGTGTGCACTTGCCTGTACACACACATGGAGGTGGGGAATGAGGGAGGGAGGAAGGGAAGGTAGATAGGCAAGGGAGAAAGGCATGTAAACTTCTGATCCAGAAAATGAGTTAATATGGTCAAAGGCCTTGAATGATTTCTTAGATTTCAAACTCTGCCTCTTTCCTTCACATGACTCCTATGTCTCTTTACCAATAAAGTGTCTGCTCCTTTCCTTCTAGACTGAGATTGTGATCATTGCACATTCATCATGCTAAGGGAGAGATTTAGGAATGAAAGGCATGATTCCCACCTTGTATTATATATGGAGAAAATAAATTGAGCAAGCATTAAGTAACTGGAAATTAAATAGTTACTTTTAACCATATTAGCAATAACGAGAGAAAATATTTCCATATTATATAATGTATACTGCATTTTATACATGTGTTTTGTTTCTTTTTAAAAATATTTGTATTTATTTGCAAGCAGAGATAGACAGAGAAAGCAACAGAGAGAATGAGCAACCAGAGCCTCCAGCTACTGCAAACAAACTCCAAATATATGCACCACTTTGTGCATCGGGCTTTACATGGGCCCTGGGGACTAGAACTCAGGTCCTTAGGTTTTGCTGGCAAGCACCTTAACTGCTGAGCCAGCTCTCCAGCCCATGTTTTGTGTTTCCTAATGGAGGTCTTCTAAGTTTGTATTGAATCTCTGATTAACTCATTATGAAGATTTTACAGAAATTTGTTGATGTTTCTCTGTTGATAGCTTATTACTGGTGAGTAATCACCAGCCTTTGCACACACCTACTGCCTGAAAACAAGTTTAGACTTAGAGGCTGAGTTTAGCTCAACAGTCTTGGGTCTTTCAAATGTTTTGAAGGCTGTGTAGGGAGATTTTGGCTATAGGTTGATTCTTCCCTGCATTTTGGAACTAACTCATTCCATGATAATTTCTTAAGCAGGTCTTTGGTACATGTATTTATTTTAATTCTTCTTGATTGTACAGAGCTCTGTTCTTTTTCCACGTAGCTCTGTACCTTTGGGATCATGAAACTTAAATGTATCTGTGTCCTGGCTTTGCACAATTGCAGTATTAATTCAGAGGGTTCCCCATGCCCTTCTCTCTGTGTTTTACAGGCAGTCAGATGCCGCCTCAGCCACCTGGGAGCCAGTCAGAGCCCAGTTCCCATCCTGCCTTGAGCCAGTCACCAATGCCACAGGAAAGAGGTGAGTCCTCAAGTTACAAGCTCCATTCCCACTGGGCTTTGAGTAGATAAGATATCTAACAGTCTTCCTCCCTGTGTGTCTAAAAGGATGCTGTCTCCTTCTCAGATGACCACAAGCTTACATGGAGCAGCAGAGAGAAACACGAAGGATTCTTTCTTGCAGGTCGAGTGACTTTACCAAAGTGTGATTCATGGCCCAAAGAATAGATGTTCACATTAGTGCCATGCTGGGTAGCCTGCCCATGACAACAGTCTGATTCAGCCTCTGTGAACAAGTAGTTATGACTGATGTAGTGTGGACACCGGTCCTAATGAGACCACATGTGTTTTGTGGGGGGTGGGGTGATCCACCTCTTACCCCATGGGATTTAATAGTAAAATTTTAAGCTCAAAGAAAGATTTTGTCTTATAAAATTTAGACTAGAGCCAACCTGAAAGGTCACATAGTTCACTTACTCAGTTTATAATTAACAAAAAAATCTGAGGATTATTGGAGATGGTGTGATTTTTCTCATTCCCAGAAATTAGTTAGTATCTAGTTCAGAAAAAGGAACCTGGGTTTTCTTGAAGCCTTCAACAGATTTCCCAAACCTGAAAACTGCAAGTTACCTTGCATATTTGTATTGCCTGCTGGGCCTTGGGCTCTTCCCAGCAGTGGGGAAGTAAACTCTCCTTAGTGCTGATGTGGCTGCTGAGTTTAACCCAATGATTCTAGACTGGGTCCACTGCGGCATCTGCTTGCAGGTCACGAGAGATGTCACAAGTTCCTAGTCAGTACTGTTTCTTACTCTTTCTGTGAGACTTGTAGAGGTGATAGTTGTCTACAAGTTATATTGTAAAGTTGAAGTTCTTTCACCCTTGAAAGAGCAGGATTGTAACTGGCATTAAAATAATGTCAGTGAAAAGATGCATCAATCCTGCCTACACATCATTTGTGTTGAAATGAAACTAAGCATAGAATAAAATGGGTTTTCCATTTCCTGATACTTAGACTTACTTGATTTTTAAATTGTAATTTAAAACACAGTTACTACTTTAATTCCCTTACCATGATAACACATTGTGTTTTAATTGTGGACTAGTTAATGATCTTGCAGCCTCGGAGTGTCTGAGAATCACTTGCAGGGGGCCCCCCTGGCTTTCTGCTTAGAAGGTTGGTGTGTCACTTCCAGGATGCATCGTTGACAAGCCCCTAGCTCTTGCCCAGCTGAGGGGTCCAAGGAGTGCTCTGCTCCTGTGGCCCGGGGTTCCTGTTGGATGTGCTGCTGCTTCAGGGGGGTGGCAGGCATAAGAGGAAACTCTCCTACACCAGGCTCAGCTCTAAGCCAGGCACAGCTGTCCCTTGTTCAGAGGCCCTGCTGTATTAATGGTAGTATACTACCACCAAAATGAGATAGACGTCCTCTCGTCCCTCATACAGTTCAGAACTATCAGGCTGTCATGGATCTGAACCATCCCGGCCTCTCGAGGCTTTTGTGACATGATGTTCATACACCCTGAACAATTAAGTCTCTCTCCAAGGCCTGCAGTCCCCTCCCCATTCGCTTACCTGGTGGATCAGAGATTGGGTTTCTGTCAACGAATATCAGTCATGAATCCATTTCCCTGTGTTGGGTATAGATGCACATTCCACAACTCTCTACAGATGATATTTTCCTTTAGAAGGATGACATTAGATGGCATAAATATGAACATGGCCTCCGAGGATACAAAAAGGGCAGGAAACATGGTAGATGCTTATTCATCTCTTCATTTTCTTAGATAGTATTGTCTACTTTTGTACTTATTTTTGAAAATGAAACTTAATTGGGTACTTTGCTACTGAAACATTTTACGTAAGATTTTATGAACAAATTTAAAAGAAAAAGGTCAAAACTTGAATTTGGTATTTTGTAATAACATCTATTAGTCAGCTTTTTTGTTACTGTGACAGATACCTGACATAAATAACTTCACAGGTAGAAAGAAAGATGGATTTGGGCTCGAGGTTTCAGAGGCTGGGCAAGATAGCTGGCCACGTGGCTTGGGCCTGAAGTGAGGCAGAGTGGTCGCCGGACAGGACGAGCTGGAGCACAGTTTTCGCCTAGGGACAGCTGGAATACTGAGAAAGGACACGCTCCGCCCTTCCCAGGCGTGCTCCCAGGGAGCTCTTCCTGTGACCAGGCCCCGCCTCCATGATGGTTTCCATGCCTACCAGTGCCATCCATCACTAATAGACTCAGAGCCCTGGTAGTCCAGTCACTTCATGAATTGACCTGAAGACCCAGGCCTCCCAAGGGACACTTCATACATAAGCCATCACTTAACTTAGTGAGTTTGTAATTAGTTCTTTGTAAACCACATTTTCTTTCCTTTAGTATTGGAGAACAGTTCTAATCACCCTGAACTACTAAAATGCATCTTGGAAGAAAATTGTAGCCAACAAATTTAGACTGGTTTTGTCCTTATTTCTTAATCTTAAAAATTTATATCTGAAATTTCTTAAAGAACAGCTTAAAGGGCTTATTTCTACGTGGCTCTGTTTCTCAGGAGGGATGGGACAGTATATGGAATAGTCATCTGAGTAGATTAAATAAGTTTAATAATTATTAACATTAAATGACCACTTTTTTGTTCATTTTTGTTTTGTTTTGTTTTTCGAGGCAGAGTTTTACTCTGGCCCAGGCTGACCTGGAATTCACTATGTAGTCTCAGCTGGCCTCAAACTCACAGCAAACCTCCTACCTCTGCCTCCTGAGTGCTGGAACCAAAGGCATGAGCCACCACGCCCAGCTAAATGGCCACATTTTTAACCCCTATAACATGTTAAGTCTAATGAAACTAGCAAATGCCCTTCTGGTTTATTGGATTAGCAATTAGGTGAAAACATTGAAAGAAGGCTTATTTATTTAGACAGATGTATAGAGGTCAGAATTAATTTTTTGAAAACCTTTTAATTGAATCTCCTTTTAATTTCACAGTGGTGTCTAGTTGATATTCATGCTAATGCTGTGTCTTTCTGAAGGGCTGAACTAGATCTGGATTCACAAAATCACTGCAGGAAGTCAACCCTTTCATACAGCACGCCAACAGGGACTTCCCCAGGGTAATCCCATAGCATCTGAATAATTAGAAGGTAGTAATGAGGATTTAATTAGTCCTTGGGATAGGCTGGAACAGAACTCCTAAGAAGTTGCCCTCTTGGACACAGACTGTGAGCAGAAGCGATGCCCCCCCCCCTTACAGGACTGTGATGTGCTGAAATGTATTCTGTTGCTGCAGGCAGTTCCTTGGTGACATTGTGAGCAAGGCGCATGTGTCCAGAAGGCATCCTGGGTGCCGTCTTCCAGAGTCCCTGAGTAGCAGCCCCCAACCTTCGCTTTCCCTTCTGGCCACAGGACCTCGTATTCTCTTCCACTCTGAGGAGAGGGGAGCTGCATCGCAGCACAGGCTAACGGCACCTGGTTGAGATGGGGCCCTTGCCTCCTGGGTGTTTCCCAGCTTAGCCGAGCTGGACCAGCCACATGTTCCTCCTATAGATACAGAACCAGGAGTAAAGAGAAAACAGTGTTTTACATTTTTATAAGCTTTTTTTGGTCTAATCCATATAGTTTCTTTGATAGCTGTCCACAGGATCACAAAACCCTTTTGTGGCATCTGATCCTCACAGAGTGATCTTAGTGATCCAGTGATCCACTGGCCAGGAAGCAGTAGTGGGATGGGATGAGATGGTCGGGTGTTCTCAGTGTCCTCTGCCATGAAGGTGGAAGAGACTAGTGAATAGTTATGTGTCCATCAGGATGACATTTTCTCATGTTCCTGCATATTGCTTCTCCTGCTAAAGACCTGTGTTTTTGCTTCATTTTGAAGTCTGAAGAGAATTCCCCAAGTTTTAATTGTATCATATTTGCACAGAACAAATCTTTCTGTTGTTGTTCAGTGCTGGATGGCAAAGGGAGATCTCCTGAAATGAATTCAGAGTCCATATGTGGACCAGACAGATAATCTCTGTAAATGACAAAACCTGACTTGTGACAGGTTTCCATTGCTCTTGGACCTGGACAGTGGGAAGTCATTCAAATCACACCATTCAGGATTTCAGATCCTTTCAAAGCTCAGAACAGTCAAAGAGTAAAACATTTTCTTAGTCTTAAATGATCTTAAATGATGACAGCTTCCCGTTTTGCTGTGTGGTTTCTGCTGCAGCTCAGTGCTTCTTGCTCTTGAAGCGCTTAGGTTTTCACCTCTGGTTCCTGCACTCCAGTCTTCAGACATGTTCCTCACCTGGACAACTGCTGAGTCCTGAGCTGGAGACTTCACCCCTGGAGTCTGGCACAAAATGGAGTCACTAGGATCCACTGCTTTACCCAGCCATGCTCTTTGAAACCCAAGGGCACTACTACGTGTTTAATGTCACCAGGTGGCTTCAAAGTGATATTCAAACCAGAAGTTAGTTTTTCTTACTATTTTTGTTGTTTGGGGGTTTTTGGTTTGGTTTGGTTTGGTTGCAGGGAGGGGTGTTGAAGCAGGATCCCACTGACCTGGAAGTCACTCTGTAACCCAGGCTGGCCTCGAACTCATGATGACTCTCCTCCTGAGTGCTGGGATTAAAGGTGTGAGCCACCATACCCAGCTCAAAAGTTAGTTTTTAAATACTTTTAAATTTCTTCTGACTATGTTAATTAATAATCTTAATTGTCAAGAACAGTCTCAACTGTTAAGTACTAAAATGTGAAAGGAAGAGTTGGTAGGAGGGTTTAATATTTTGCTCTGCTTTGGCAAACTACAGGCACCGTTCCGTTCCTCTTCCACGTTTCTCAGTTTGATGGCAAATCTGCCGATGCCAAGATGTTTCATAGGTTATCCTGGGTGTCAGAAAACAGGCCTTCCTAGATCTCCCTAGCTCTACTGTATGCTGTGTATGTGTTGCAGACCAGTGTGTTAAACCATTCACAAAATTCTGCCCTCACCCCTAAAAGTAATTATTTTAGCCTCTGCTCTTAACTAAAGACCCTTCTTTTATGATCTGTGAAATGTGAGAATAAATTCAAACAGGAGGTTTTCTACAAGAGTGGGTTTCCAGACTTCCCCCCAGAAAGCTCATTCCAGCCTCTTGAGCCTCGGAGGAAGTGGTACTGTAGTAGGACTTGTGTTGGACTTAGCCTTAAGTGACTTTTCATTACTGTGCAGAAATAAGTCCATTAAAAAGCTGGGGAAATGTATATAGTCATTTCTTATGGGCTTAGTCCTCAGTGGGAAGGAGAGCCGCTGGACCTCAGTGACTCCAGCACTGATCTGTACCTGTGCACTCTTCTGATCGTTTGTGTCCCTTCCCTGGTGATAGGCTGCTTTTTGCCTTTTTCCCCCTTTCTCAAACTAATAGCTGTCTGAGTTCTGCCTATGATGGTCTCTGTCATGGTTTGATCCAGGTGTCCCCCACAAACAAATGAATGTGTTCTGATAGATCGATCCTCAGCTGATGGCAGTTTGGGTTTTACAACCTCGATGAAGCTGTGTTGTCAGGGGCAGGCTTATGGGGTTATAAGACAGCTTCCCCTCGCTAGTATTTGGCACACCTTCCTGCCTCTGTTTGCAGTGCTGTGGCGGAGGTGATGTCCACCCCTCTGCTCATGCCATCGTTTTCCCTGCCAGGATGGAGTCTCCCCTCGAGTCCGTAAGCCAAATAAACCCATTCCTCCACAGCCACTTTTGTTTGGGTTCTTTCTGCATAGCAACTAAAAAGCTGACCGCAACAGTCTCCCACATTCTCTGGGCTGAGTAGCCATTGTTATGTCCCTAATCCAGGCACCCTGGGTCTCCAGCCACCTGAGGCTCCATCAGGTGCACTTCCAGTCTACCTTCCATGCTGCATTCAAGATGGTCTTTGCAGAGAGCAGCTGGGTCCTGTCGTTCGCCTCATACACGCCTTAGTGTCCTCGGAGAATGGTGCACTGATGTGTCCAGTTGAGGCCCTTCCCTGCCTCACTTTGTGGTCACTGCCCATATCTCATCTTACAACCTGCTGGCATACTGGCCTCTCTTGGGATCTTTATAGAAAGTCTTCTCTCCACCTTGAACACTTGCTCCTTGGCTGCCTCAGCCCTGAGCCCTGAGGCCTAGTCTGTTTTACTAATCCTTTGGGTCCCAGTAGCTGGTAGTGCTGGAGCCAGTGTTTGCTAGGTGCCAGGTGATCAAAGCCCTCCCCATATGGTATGGTGCTGCCCCCAGTTGAGAGCTACAAGGTGTGTCTGGCAAGGTGGTGACACTCCCTGAGGGCCAGGACTGTGGCCTCCTCAGCTTCACAATCTAGGTCCTCATATTTAATATGCTGTTTCTCGTTTTATCCTGCAGGGACTTGAGGTTCAAAGATACGGACGTAGAGGTAAACTTTACCATTAACTAGTTTTGTGACCTTGGTCATTTCATGAAAACTCTATTTCCTCTTATGTAAAATAGGGATCAGAGTACCCTGTGGGCATACCACCCAGAGCAAATGGGACCTTGTATCTGATAAATTGCAAGGCATGTGTTTATCTTTCTGAGCAGTAAGATGAACTTCAAGTGCAGGTAGCTCGGGAGCTTCAGCTCTAGTGGAGAGGTGTGGAACCCGTTTGTTTCTTTCCCTCAGCACTGAGGCAGCTTTTGCAGTAAAGACTTGCTGAATGCTTTGTCCCCATCTACCATCTGGGTAATGAGTCTGACCCTCCCCTGGTTCTAATTTGCCCAATGACAGATGATGTAAGTCAGTAGCTGAGAGGGCTGTGGGTTGAGGCTGTGTATGGAGTGTTGCAGTGGCAGGGAAACGATGCTGCCAGTTAACCCAATGGCACAGCTGGCACAACGCAGGGGGCCCGGGTTAAAGCCTTGAATGGGTCATTAGTTTCTGTCTTCCTCGGAGCAATTCATGTTGTGAAGGGAAGCAGGCAGGCAAACACACACTGAAGATATTAAAATGTAACAAGAATATTTCCTAAAATCTATTTTTCTCTCCAAATGGGAATCTGACACCTATTTGTGAAGAGAAATGGCCTGTCTGTCTCTCTAGTTGAGACCCTGTGCTGAGGTGGCGCCACGTGTGACCATTACTTCACATGTGTGCTGTGACATCCTTCTAGTGAACAGGCTTGCCAGAACAAGCCAGTAGTTCTGTGCATTTTTAGCAGATGCCAGCATGAAAATAAATTGTCCGTGTGCCAGGGGGAAAGTTTGCCTTGCTTTTGGTGGCTTCTGGAACCTCGGGTCGAGGTCTTGCTGGTCTCCTGACAGAGCTGTAGCTCAAGAAGAAATGAAACGCCAGTGGAGCCGGGCTGGGCTCTCCTGGCTCTTCTCTGTGCTATGGAATGGATCGTGTTTGGGGCTGTGCACTGAGCTCCTTGTTTGCCCTGCAGGATTTAAAGTCTCTAAAAGTCATTGTGCAGAATGTGCTGTGTCACGTGGAGAGGAAGGCAGCACATAGTTGGAAGACCTGTGTGAATGAAGATCCCTTCCAACCTACTTTTGGGAAACTTCTTGCTTTTGCCTTCATTATTCATTTAACATTCGATGTTTAAATGCCCTTCAATTTAGAGGTATCTTCTCATTGGATAGTTCTTTCCTTTAACCAACCCATCACTAACAGTTTTAGAGTTTTGACAACTTGTCATTGCCTGAGTGGCAATATAATATAGAGCTTCCTGTCTGGTTCCTGTACGTCACCTTTCACCAAAGATGCCTTATGACTCAAATTCACTTTTAAAAATTATTTTTATTTATTTGCGAGGAGAGAGAGAGAGAGAGAGAGAGAGAGAGAGGGGGGGGGGTAATGGATGCACTAGGGCCTCTAGCCACTGCAAAGGAACTCCAAATGCATGTGCCATTTTATGCATCTGGCTTACGTGGGTACTGGGGAATTGAACCCAGGACATTAGGTTTTAGAGGCAAGTGCCTTAACCCCTGAGCCATCTCTCCAGCCCAAGTTCACTTTTTAAATTAAGTATTCTCATTGTGTTTGGAAAAGTTTTGTGCTGCCACCAAAGCTCAACTATGGCCCTGCTTGGAGGAGAGTTTTCCCATTGCTGACTGTATGCATTCGGCTTCCTGTCTTGCTTGAAGAATGTTTGTAGACTTCCTAAATCAGTTGCTTTAAGAGTTGCTAGAGTTTGATAGTTTTTTTAAGAGTTTTCTTTCACAAATACAAGAACCATATTTAATTTCTTTAAGTGAGAAAAATATCTACTAAGCAAGTAACAAATAAGACTTGCTGAAGAAAGCATTGTAAAGATCTCAAACTCATTCATCTAATTAACAGAAGTGGATAAATTTTTCAGAACTGCTAATTTTGTGAAAAGACAGTTTCCAAGATTACAACAAAGGGATTTTTTGAATTGATAAAAGATAAATATCTTCTGGTTTAGTCACTAATATTGATCACTGTGAAGGAGACTGGAATGGCATTTCATAGACTTCAATTTCTGTGTAACAAGAAAGAATTATTTGATTAGGAATTTTCCCTAGCAGAATGTCTCTGAATAAACCATGCTGCCAAGTGCTTTGCCATGCTGCTTTTGGCTATTGGAGATTTGGAATGTAATTCAGAAAGTTGTCATGGGGTCGTCACCTACCTGAATTGACACTGTGTACCTTTGGAAGAAACTGTAGATGAGTTGTTAGCCTCTTGGCTGGTGGTGGAGACAAGCTAGGCTTTACACAGTGGTCTCCAGAGAGACTTGGTCTTTCTCTAGTGTAAAAGGATAAAACAGAAAACTTGCCTCAGTGGAGTGATTGATCCATTACTGTAATCTTTAGCAAGCTACTCATTGTCCTGGGTGCTTAAGAGCCTGTGCTTTACCTGAAGAGTGTATTCATTTCATTTTCTCCCCTCTCCCACTGTCCCAGGAATCTGCCACTGAGTCTGGGACCGCCCAGGGCTATTGAAACTGGTAGTAGAGTGGCCTGATACTGGCAAGCTTAGCTTATCTGGGCCCAAATACCTGGCTAACCAATTATTTATAGAACCTGTCACGTGGAAGAGGTCCCATGTTTTGATATTCAACTAAGTAAGGCAAGGCACCCTGTAGCTCTGGCTGGCTGTCATGGAGAGGTGTGGATCAAGCAGGCCCCAGAGCCACACACTTTCTAGGCCAGAAACTCCCAGGCATTCTTCCTGGGGAAGGAACCATTTCCAGGGACTTTCAGTGCTTTCTGCCTTCACTGATGAATAGTTCGTAAGGAACCTAGAAAGGGAGACTACCCTAGAAGTGTGGATTCCTTCTGACAGAAAGTTAATGGTGGGTTATATTTAAAATACCATGAATATGAGTAGCTCTCACATACCGAGCCTCTAGTGCGTGCATGCCATGAGCAGTGTGTTCATCGTATGAACTAGACTCAGTTGTCAGCAAAGGGAACAGGCTTGATTCTTACCTGACTTACCTGCACCTCCCTGACGCCTGCATAGTTAAGCCACAGTTTCACCTGGGCTTTCTGACCACAGAGCCCACTCTCTTCATGGAGGTGGACAGATATTTATTTAGGTGCCGTTGTAGTCAGCTTGTTGCTGTGACAAAGAACCTGTCAGAAAGCAGTTGATGGGAGGAATGGGTTTATTCTGCTTACAGACTTGAGGAGACACTCCATGATGACCGGGAAAATGACAGCATGAACAGAGGGTGGATGGACATCACCTCTGCCACAGCACTGCAAACAGCGGTAGGAAGGTGTGCAAAACACTGGCAAGGGGAAGCTGGCTGTAACTCCCATAAGCCTGCCCCCAACAACACACCTCCAACAAGGTGCCAATTCCAAAACTGCCATCAGCTGGGGAATAGAGCATTCACACATATGTTTGTGGGGACACCTGGGTCAGACCACCACAGGTGACTTCCTCCCCTGTTCCACGCTCTCGGCCCTTCCTTGCTGTCGGCTGTGCCTCATCACAGAGCAGCTGTCTTCCTTCCAGCAGGAGGATTCTTTGAAGGCCATCTAAAACAAGCATCGGCAATCTGATTAGTAAGAGTAAGCGGGCTCTGACGGCAATGGCTCATTATTAGCTAACAGCTGCTTCCAGCTCCACCCCGACACCTTGCTTGGGCAGATGAGAAGCCTCAGGTGCTCACAGTCTGGGGATAGAGCCAGTTCCAGGAACAAAGGACCACGGCAGTGTGCTAGCTGCTCCAGCAAGGGTGACACCCCAAGGCCAGGGGTTGTGATGGGTGGGCAGCTACGAGAGCAGAGTACAAGGCGTTTAAACACAGCGTAGTCAGCTGAGGGCCGTGAGCGGCTTCTCTCCACCTACTCCTCCACTACTGGGGATCCTTACGATAGGAGCTAAGCTTATGCTGTGATGCAGTGTGTGGGGGATAGGATGTGTGCATGTGCCCACATGGGGTATGAAATGTTTCCTTTCAACTGTGTTTTTATAAAGTTCATAAGTGGTAAAGTAGTCTCTGAGCCACAGCGCCTTAATGTTGTTTAGAAACTTAAATGAACTAATAATGAACAAAGCTGTTAACACATAAAATACACTCATTAAGTGTCAAAGGGTATTAGAACTGGGGATAGCACCTTGCCCAGAACATAAGACTTGGCCTCGAAATATCTGCTACGTGACTGGATGTGTGCAGACGTGTGGGCCTGACAACCTGGTACCAGCGCCTAAGTGACACCCACCCAGTAGGAGAGCTGGAATGGGAAAAAAGCAAGGGCGTCACTCATTCTGTGAAGCAGGCCGCAGTCAGTGAGGAGTTTTTGATCAGACACTATTGACTTGTCCCTGGAGAGAGAAGAGAGAGGGTCAGAGCCCATCTGAAGGCATTGCCTTTGACACTAACAAAAGATTCTCTTGTTCAGAAAGGAGAGCCAGTGGTGGGAAGGGAGAGAGAATGTGGCTGGGAAGCCTGTGGGTTAGAGGCAGGAAGTTGGAGGAGAACACACTTCTCTTCCCTGCACTACTGTCCCTTGCTGACATTCTGGTGAACTACCCCTGTGAAAACCTATCCCAGTGACCTCTGGGAGTAGGCTGAATGCAGGGACCTTTGTGCCTGTTAGAGTTGCTCCAGTAGGACTTCCTGGCCCGGGCTGGGTGCTCCCCTCATTCTCCAGCACCTCTGCACCCCCTTTACTCTTTGCCTAGGTACTTGTAGCTACTGGTTAGGTGTCCGTGTGCCACCAGGAAGGAAGCTCTCCAAAGGCAGGCTCTGCACTGGGCTCAGTTTATCTCCCCAGTACCTAGCACGCTGCCCAGTGCCTGGCACTTTGTAAATGGTTTCAAGATGAAAGGCAGATGGTTCTGTGGACTAAGGCATTACTGCTGTTCACCTTGGATAAAGGCACTGATGGCTGGGTCCACTTCTTTCTTCCCTGCTCTTAGGATTTATTTCTATCCAACTAAATTTTAAGGTCCTCGAACTTAAGGATCACATCATTTCCTTCTTTGAAAATGTTTTCTTATTCTTTCCACAGTTCCACGGAAGCTAGAGTAAAATTGGAGCATGCTGGTAGATTTGTGTGACATTGTTGTGGACTGAGTTACCAGTTTGATGGCTTACATTGGAACTCGCACACGGAATAAAGGGCCCATAGAATCACTATAAAGGCAAAAGTAATGCCTTTGTATAGCATTTTCATGGGGGTTTTCAGTGCAGAAAAGCACTTTTGCATACATTTTTCTTATTTGGCTCTCAGAGTGCTCTGTAAGCCAGAGCAAGAAGTACATTCAGTTTCATACAAAAGAGTCTATGGGGATTGATAGAGGTAGCCTCTAACCCATGCATTCTGGTTCAAACAGCTGAAATGTTGTTTTCCCTGTCCTCTGAAAAACATCATTTGCTCAAATTTCTTTTAACCAAAGGGCATGCTGTTTAATGTCAGGACTGCACCTGTCTTCATTGGCAGTGTGGTGATGCAAGTGTCTGTGGGGTATGTAGATGTAATCCAGAAGTCAAAAATAGTACATTGACTTATGAAAACCTTGTGTACATGGAGGAAAATATAAATTATATTTTCACATGGAGTTTCTTAAGAAACCTTTTTTATATAATATAAATAATAATCTACTTTAGTACTTGGTCAAAAGTTTAAATTTTCCCATGTTAGGTATTTACTTGGGACATATAATTCTTTAACTCACTTAGTAACTCAATATGCTTTCATAATGTACAGGAAATTCAGTTTGTTCTTTCTAAGTTTTCCTTCCTAGAAAGTTTGGTTTTCTGAACTCAGCTTATACCTAGAAAATTTTCACACCTTTGAAAAACCCAGCTGCATTCTCTCAGCCTCAGTTTTTCTATTTATTCTCAGTGTCACAAGCTGCCACTTTATAATAACTTTCTGAAAGCAGAATCCAGTCAAATAAATATGTCACCACAAATAGGTAGAGAGAATTTTTTGGTTGGTGTCTGTTTTTTGTCTTCCCCTTTTTTGAGCAGAGGAACACTGAAAATGTCTATTATTTCATTCAAAATAAGGAATTTACAATGACAACCAAAACAATTCAAAGGCTACCACCAAATAACTATGTATGGAAACTTCAGACCCAGATCAGCTACAAGGAAGGGTTCTAAGGCAGAATCATAGAGCACTAGAGCCAAAGTGCCTCCATTGCTGCGTGCATCTCATGGCAGGTGAGGAAGGCTGGTGTCTACAGCAGACCTGGGCTCCAGGGCCAGCGCTCAGCCTATTCTGTGGTGACACTGGGCTGCCTCTTGCGCTGACCACCTGGGGTGTGTGGGGTTATCCTCACTGATCTCCATCAGAAGATTACAGGGCGCCAGACCTTTTTATGGTAGCATTTTGTCACTAACAGCAGCCCTGTGAGGCAAATATGATTGTCCCCAATGCACAAATGAGAAACCAAATAATAAACATGTATGGTTCCTATATATAGGGTGAAAAGTAGAAATACCTCTTTCTCACGTTAACTTCTATCCCATCTTCCATCAGTCTATTTAGAAGATTGTGCTAATATTAAAAATTGGGAATTACAAGTGTAGCTCAGCTCAGTGGTAAAGTACTGGTCCAGTGTGTGCAGGTCCTGGGTTCTGTCCCCAGCACTGCAATAATAATCCTAAATGTTTTATGTGGTATCATTACATGCGGTTGTGAGTCTGTGTTAGGCATCATCGTGTCAAACTCCCCAGTGGCCCTCTCACTGTTTACCTGCTCCTTCCGTCTTCTCCACCTGGTGTCAGGCCCCACCGCTTTGCTGCCATGGCAATGAACGGCCAGTGTTGGCATCATTCAGACCAAGAGGTCAGCCTTCTGCAGACTGCAGTGCAGGCTTGTACAGTCGGGGCCTCACAGCTCTGTCTGCTGGAGGGGTGCTGAGCAGGAGATGGGCTGACGGGTACAAAGGATAGAAGCAGACATTCCAGAACAGGACCCAAAGAGTCTGTAAACAGAGTTCATACTTACTCCTGATAAGAGAAATATACTCAAACACACATTGTGAAGCGCTCAGAATGGATTCACTAAAACAATGCCTGTCCTGGGCATGGGGCTCTGGTGGGAGTCAGGGACTTCCCCTCATGCACCCTTCCCGAAACCCCCTGGGATGTTAAGTAAGCGCCCAGTTTCCATGTATTTAAACAAAACAGCTGGAGAAGTAAAGCCCAGCTTGCTCAGTGTCATTGGAAACTGTGTTTGTGCACGGCATTCAGGAGTCAGGTTTGCCCTCACCACTACCATGCCTTATTTCATATTGCAGAACACGTATGTGCACTGTCTGGTCGAGCCTTAAAGGAAGATGACGTAGCTGGGGATGAGAGAAAGTATGACTTGGCTCAGGTCATATAGCTAGTGAACATGCTCAGCTTTGTTTCCCTCCACCTCCGTTTCCCCAAGTACATTTGAGCTGATGACAAAGTTACTATAACTCCCAGCCCAGTGAAGTCAGCTGGTGGAAGCTGAAGCATAAATCAAGGAAAGGGTGTAACCCTCTCTTGTGGACTTGAGGGACACAGCAAAAGAGGTAGCTATTACGGAAAATGGAAAAGATTTTAAGAAGCTATCATGCTTTGGGAGTGTGGCTCAGTGATAGAGTGCTTGTTAGTCCTGGGTATCATCCCCAGCAAAAAAGGAAGGGAGGGAGGGAGGGAGTGAAGAAGGAGACAGGTTTGTAAGTGGAGCAGTTAAAGTGAAGTCCACACCTCATGGAAGAATTCTGTCCCTAAGTTCTGCGATTTGATGCCATAACATGGTCACTGGAATTAGTTCAGATTCTACCTCCTTTTAAATTAAAGCCTTCTCACAGACTGCATTTTGTGCAAAATGTTAGTGATAATTTGGATGGTTCAAGTGGATGTGTATATATGATATATATATATTATAAAATATGTATATATTTCAAGACTGAGTAACTCGCCTAGGTAAGAATTGTCAGAACTCACTCCAGCCCATAGGAAGTGTCCCATAAGCAGCAGAAACCTTAAGGCACAGCTTAGCACTTCTCTGAAAGCCTTCCTGCGTGGACACCTTCATGGTTGAAGAGAAATGGAAAGCCTTAAAAGGCTTGTATTACCATCTCAAAACAACCATCACACAATCCGTATGGAATCGGAATACTTTTTATTATTATTATTAAACAGAACTCTATCTGAAACAGCTTAGATAAGTATTTCCTGCACCATTGTAGATGCATCGTTGATAGAAATGTTAGTGCTATGATTCCTGTTTGTTTTCTGGGATGATTTAGATCTGGGAACTGCCAGTTGAGCCCAATTTCATAAGACTTTTCTTCATAAATAAATTAAATGGGATCATAAGGAATAGCTCGACTTGCTTTCATTTTATGTCTCTTTAGATTGAAGCAGAGTTTTAAAAAACCCGTTTTTACTGAGCTATAAACTGTGATCTGTGTAAACCGCTGTACCGTTTGCCCTCCCAGGTTTGCATGGCCTCACATTCAGGCCTGCCTTTCCCTTTGGCCGCTCAGAAGACTTTTCCCCAGAAGTTCTGACTTTTGGTGAATACGTCCAACCTGCCTCTCCCCAGCCACAGCTTCCACTCAGAAGCACAGGCTATCATAATTCTGCATAATTGAGACCTGTATTTTCTTGATGGGAAGAACCTACTGTGTTGTGCTGAATGCATAGAGTCCACATCCAGACATTTGAAAAGTGGGTTTTGGTTGAGTACAGTGGTGCCAGCCTGGTGTGCATAGCAAGTTCTGTCTAGGCCATCTGGGACCAGATATCAAGAGCCTGTCTCCTAAAAGGTGACTCTGGATGCATCCCATGTGTCACAACTCTGTGCAGGACATTTAAGTTGTAACATTGAGCACATGATCCTTGCCCTGTGGAGATTTTCAGGAAGAAAGAAGATAAGTCAAAAACAACAAAAGAACCAACCCTGCAATACTGCTCTGAAAAACACTTAAGAGCAGGCTATGTGGAGGTGGCAGTTAAGATTGGGAGGCTGACCTGAAAGGAAAGGACTTGGCATATGAGAGCCCTCAAAGAAAGGGGGGCAGGAGAGAATAAAACTTTATTAGGGGACAGAGCTTGGTGCAGTCCTCTAGGAAGGACCAAAGGGTGGGTGCACGGGTGGGGGACAGCAGAGGGACAAAAAGCTGCAGGAACGGAAGTTCAAGTGGGAGACACCTACCACACCGGGCAAGAGCTCAGGCCCTGGCATTGTCATCTCAGGTCTGGTGGGGAGCTTTGAAAGACTTTACACAGACAATGATTTGCCCTGATTTCCTCTGTTGCTTCTTGAAAGTGAATTCTAGCAGTTTTGTAGGAAGTGAACCAAAGAAGAGCAAAGGGGTGGGGGTGAGAGTAGACAGCTGTGGGACCGGGAAAGAGAAGATCGGAGCCAGGACCAGGTTTTGCAGACATGGGAACAGAGAGAGGTCGTTAAGATATTTTAGAAGTATTCATCTAGTTATGCTAGGGGATTGATGGCACACTGCAAGGGAAAGAAGGAACTTTCAGAAGCATCAGGTGTGTGGTGGGGAAGATTACTGGCAGAGCATATTTGAGGGAGGATGATGGTGGAACCCTCCAGTGGATCAGGGTCACCTGCCAAGGGCTGTGTGCGTCAGCTCCCTGCAGGTCTTCGGCCTGTTTAGGAGTCTAGTTGGATAGCCGTTGCCCTGGAAGCTGCCTGGGGGGTCCCAGGGGTTGAGGTTGGGTAACCTGAACTCCACTGCAGAGGTGCATGCTATAGTCCCTCCTGGCACAGTGAAGGCTGCCCACTTCCTCCTGTTCTGTCTATAGGGGTCTGATCTACAAGGGGGGTTATGGTGACTTGCCTTCCTCTCCTTGCCCTAGAATTTTCCCTGGTCAAGTCCACCAACTACTGGCTTCCCAGGAACTCCAGTGGGAGTTCACAATTAAGATCATGGTGCCCCCATGGTTCCCTCCCAGGTACCTCCCCAGGAGATGTCTTTGGACATGTCTTTAGGGAAATCTGGTGATGTTAACCCTGTCCCCATCTACCTGCCACACAATCCCATGGCCTCTAGAGTATCAGAGGTTATGCAATGCCTGTATGTACATGTTTCCATTTATTCCCATGTAGGTTTCATGGCAGGCACACAGAGAAACCCTCAGATGTCTCAGTATGGACCTCAGCAGACAGGACCATCCATGTCACCTCATCCTTCTCCTGGGGGCCAGATGCATCCTGGAATCAGTAGCTTTCAGCAGAGCAACTCGAGTGGCACTTACGGTCCACAGATGAGCCAGTACGGACCCCAAGGTAATGATGCAAACGGTTCTCCAAGATGCGTTGTCGTGGGGTTAAGCATTTCCTTATATGCCAGCTCTTCAGTGTTTGCAGAGTGTAATGTTTTCAGGTCCATTCTGTTACCTCCCAGATTGTTTGGTGAGTGCAGATGCACATGCTCTGGGGTAAGTGCACCTCATTGAGGGTCACTAACAGGAGTGGACCTTTGTTATGACTTAGTTCCCAGTTCTGGTGGAGAAAAGGACAGACGGAGCCTTGTCCTCAGAAAGTTTCTGATTTCAAATTTGGGGTTCCTACCAATGATCCACAGGCCAATGGCTGATGTCCCAGACCTACCGTGGAGGATCCACATGGAACCCCGCAGAGAATGGTGGGATAAGCAAAACACCCATAACACAGCCAATCAATCAGTCAACCCAGGATAAGCCAGCAAGACAGACACCAATGATCTTCAACACAACCTAAAGCAGAAGTACAGAGACCCCTAAGACCTCAACAATAAAGCAGCCTTAATACTCACCCACCATGACTCAGGCAACTGAGCAGAAGAGGGGGCATAAAGATTGTAAGAGCCATGCTGGAGGAGAACTGCCAAAGACATGGCCCCCTCAGTGACAGTATACGAAGGGGGATGGAACTGGGTTGACTCCTAGGCTATCCATAACCTCCTACCCCATAGACTGATCCAGACTGCCCACAGAGGAGGATACCCAGCTAACTGGGGACAGGGAAGAAGGAAATTGGGGATACCAACACATTATTTGCTCTTTCAGTGTATCTAATTATGGATAATAAAGATATAAAAAAATTGGGGGTTCATCATACAAGATTCTAAGTAACCCCTATTAGAGCCGTGAGCTTCCCACTTAGTGGGAGGGTGTCTCCCCATCTGTCCCCAGCCTCCTCTTAGGGCTGTGGCAGGTAGACATAGTTCCCACATCCCCATTCTTATGCACACAGCCTGAGTCATGCAGGTCTCAAACTATAGTGGAGAGAGGAATGGGGAAAGAAGTAGGAGGAGCACACTCCACGGTGCTGTTGGACACTGACATAGAGTGTGCCAAATACACTCAGAGCCCTTTGCTATGCTTTTAAGTCTGAGACACACGCACACAATTTGAAGTCACTTTTGGCAGTAAGACATTTAAGTTTAGTACCCACATTATCTTTGTGTCCTTAAATTAGACATTAATGGATAATTTAGAGAGACTGAAATAACCTAGCACAATTCCTGAACCTTCTTCATTTCTGAAAATATCAGGGCATTCCAAGTGAAGATGTGGGCCTGCCACTCAGAAAAGTGTCATAACTGCTCCACTCGCAGCCCAAGCCAGACCTGCGGGGGGGGGGGGGGGGGGGTCAGGCATCTCCTGGTGGGCTCTGTGTCTGTTAGTGACCTGGCCGCAGAGAGGCTCGGGATCCTGGCGAGGCCTGAAGTAGACACCTGTGTCCTGAAGGCAGGGCTCCTCACAGTTTGCCAGTGTACAGTTGAGCAGTTTTCAGTGCTACCAGTGTGGCAGTCCCCTCACCTCACATGGCTTTGTTAGCTGTGCTTTCCCACCATTCTTCATTAGGAGAGCTGTTAGACTACCCCAGGCAAGCCTTGTGTGGTCAGACTGGAAGGAGACATGTTTTCCGTGACTCCATTCACATGGTGTCATGGAGTGTTCCACGTTACTCGTCCAGCAGGCCCAGCTGCCTGTTCCTGCCAGCCCCAGCTGACCGAGGAGTAGTGGTTTGTAGCTGAGCTAAAGCGGACCCTGAGCCAGTCCCCTGAAGGAGTCCAAATCTTAGCAGGACGAGTGGGGCTCTTCACAGCCAAAATCGGGTTCCTTGGCTGTTATGAAAAGAACATGTTTATAAATTGTGGTAGGTGCCAGAAATGTGGGCTTTTCCTCAGAATGTAATTGGAGACAAGGTCAGAGCCCTGTTCTCACAACTGGCACTGTTGAAGCTCTGGCCTTAACCTTCAAGCCACACTGTTGTCGTGGACTCCTCAGAATGACCTCCAGTCCATCTTGTACTCTTCTTCTGGTCCAGATATGTGAGGGCTGAGCCTTGGACTGTCTGAGAACACTGTGTGTGTGTGTGTGTGTGTGTGTGTGTGTGTGTGTGTGTGTGTGTGTGTGTGTGTGTGTGTGATGTGTGCGCTATGGGCATGCACATGCCACAGCACACATGTGGAGGTCAGAGGATAGTCCTGGGATGCTGGTCCACTCCTTCCAGCTTGTTTGTCACTAGGAAGGCCAGACGGGCTGGCCCACAGGCTTCAGGATTTTCCTGACTGCCTTTCCTGGCCACAGGCACGTAGAGATCACTACTAGCACCTGGCTTTACATGGGTGCTGGGAATCCAGACTCTGGTCAGTAGACTTGCAGAGCAAGTCCTTTAAGCACTGCATCGTCTCCCAGCCCCCCAGAGTCTTTCATGAAACATCTTCATGATTATGCTATTGGAGTTGGGACCCTAGAAAAGAATTTCTATGGAATGGATTTCTTAGTCAAGTGACTTCCTCAGTTTTCCCAAATCATTGAATTTGATGACTCTGTTTGAACATATTGACCCTGGGATAATTCTCATCCAAACTGCTGTGTGTCTTTGGAAAATTGCTTAATCTTTCTGTGACTTACTTTTCCTCAGGAAAATGAGGAGATTGGTTGCTTATATTAACCTTGAAAGCTGCTTCTGGATCCATTGTCCCATGATCCTAAGTTTTTTTTTTTTTGTTTTTGTTTTTATTTTTTATTTTTTATTTTTTTATATATTTTTTAAATTTATTGTCCATAATGAGTTACAACATTTAGTGGGCAAACAATGAGTTGTTATCCCCAATTCCCCACTGCCCTCCCCTCCCCCTTCACTGGATAACCTCCTCCATGGGTCGTCTGGATCACTCCTTGTGACAGGGGACTATGGATAGCCTAGTATTCAGCCAGGTTCTCCTGGCCATGCCTCTGGATAATCTCCCCCACCATGGCTCTTACAATCTTTCCGCCCCCTCTTCCGCATAGTTCCCTGAGTCGTGGTGGATGAGTATTAAGGCTGCTTTAAGGTTGTGAGCTTAGAGGTCTTTGTGTCGAAATCATTGGTTTCTGTCTCACTGGCTTATCC